>PVKS010015704.1:0-45405 GCA_004027875.1 Aplodontia rufa
AGGGGATGGAGCCCAGGGTCAGGGGCAGGTAGACCTACTCTGCCTTCAATAAGGGCACAGGGATTAGGGGACAGAGCCCAGGGTCAGGGGCAGATAGACCTACTCCGCCTTCAATAAGGGCACAGGGATTAGGGGACGGAGCCCAGGGTCAGGGGCAGGTAGACCTACTCTGCCTTCAATAAGGCACAGGGATTAGGGGATGGAGCCCAGGGTCAGGGGCAGGTAGACCTACTCTGCCTTCAATAAGGGGTGCAATGGCATTGCTGAGAGCAGCCCAAGGCCCTTCCAAGATGAAGCAGAGCAAAACAGAGCAAACCGCCCTCGGTTCCACGGAGGACCTAGGTGGACACTGACATCCGTCGTGTGGCAGGAATCTGTCCCTCTCCCTGCTCTCGGCTCTGCTGTCCTCTGTGTTGACTGCATCCCCGCAGGCCATCTTCTGGGTGCCGCCGCCAGGCTCCCAGCTTCCTGGTGGTGGGGGAGGGAGCCCCTTTCCCCACAGCTCCGGCAGAGTCCTGGGTTGATCTCAGGTGGCTAATGGCTGAGAGATCGCAAGATGCTGATTATCCCACCCAGGGAACAGAGACAAGACTACAACGGGGTTCCCTAAAGCAAAATCAAGGTGCTGGCCCCAGATGGAGAGGAAAATGCAGGCCAGCTGGACAGAAGCACCGCCTCCGTACGGGGTTATCGGGACAGTCGGACAAGGTAACCCGAGCGCCTCTCCCAGGGCTGGGAACCCAGGAGATGTTCCTGTTACTGGTAGGGATCCTGGGAGGCCTCTCCTGAAGTGGTGAGTTGTCCCGTGGTTTGTGGGGTGAGACTTCTGGTCTGGCTGTGTGACCCCACTCTCTGGGCCTCAGCTTCCTCCTCGGTAAAGCATGGAATTGGGGGATCCTCCTCACAGGCTTCATCACACCCAGTGGAGCGTGGCTTTTCTAAAGTTGCAAGAATGGAGTCTCTGTTCCTGGTCATGGTCACAGCCGTGACCGTAGCCCTACGTGGTGCCCGATGTCCAAACACATTAGTAGCACCGATGCCGGTGACGAGTATGCTGCTGCCTTGCTGGATCCGTCCCCTGTGCTCCAGTAAATCCCATGCTCAGAATCACCTCAGGCACTCTGGACACAGCCCATACTGCTGGCCCCATTTTACAGAGAAGCCACCAAAGCCCAGAGAGTTGCGGTGCCCCATGCGGGGTCACCCGGCCAATTGCTGACACCACGAGGTTACTCTTTTTTCTAAGTGAATCCATGTTGGTCAGTCTCTAGTTCACAGGTGAAGAAGTAGAGGGATTTCCACAGTGGCCAAATCCACATGAGCAGCTCTGAAATGGAGCAAGAGACCAGCAGCAGCACCCAGAGGTGCCCGTGACCCCTCCAGGAACCCCCTGTCCCCATAGCACCCACAGCCCTGACTTCTCGCACTGCCCTAGAACAGTCAGAGCCCAGAGCCACCTTACGTTCCTGGCCGGGTGTTCTCCTGCCTTGGGAGTTAGAACGACTACGACCGGCCACGAGGGTCAGGTGGAGGGAGACGACAGACGTTGGACTTCCATGTGACCTAAACACAAGCTCTGGCCAAGACCCAGATGGAGACTGCTGCAGTCGGCGCCACAGGGACCACCACGGGTGGCATCCTGGAGCCGGACCTGGGAGCCCACAGCGCGGGGCCAGCCTGGCCATGTGGGAAATGTCACGTCCTTCCCTTAACTGAAGGGTGTCCTCACAACTCCCTTAAAAACCATACACAGCTCAAAATAGCAAACAACCATAGTTCAAGAAAGTAAATAAAGAATCCGGAACAGCAATGGATCTTTCCTCTCTGCTGGTAGCAAAGCCAGGAGTAATTGGCACTATGAGGACGGGGATGGGGACGGGGACAGGACTACTGCTCCTGCAACACTCTAATTACCAGTTGCTAACCGTCGGAATGAAACTGAAGGGAGGGCTCCTCAATCTCATGAGTGACTGCTGGGGACACTCTGCGCTGGGATCCGCCGTTTCTCAGGGCTCACTGCGCTAACGCTGTTAGGTTGGTCGGGGGAGCAGGGTTACGGTGGTGCAGGAGTGAAGGGGGGACCTGGTCGTCCCTGGGACCATCACCACTAGTGCAAATTCCCCCATTTTCTCCAACAATGTGGGTGGAATTTCTGGAGTGGGGAGGACCCTGGAACCCCACATTTGCTCATTGCGGGTGCTGTTGAGGGCTGGAGAAGCCACGTCCCTCGCAGGTGCGTTTTGGGGAGATCAGGAGGGTGAAGACTCCAGTTCTGTCTTCCACCTCTAGAGCGGAAAGGCCCCTTGTGGACAGACACATCAGTGCAAGTGAAAGCTGCAACCTGGGCACGGTGGGGTGTGCTTTGGAAGGTCAGGGCACATGGCCTTCCCTGAAGGTGGGAGGCCAGGAAGGCCTCCTGGAGGAGGTGGCACTAGAGCGGGAGGGACAGAAGACCACGGCCGTAGGTGGCAAGGACAGTTTACCAGGCCCTGAAGAGACAGGATGGAGGTTGGACTTGGGTAGTGGGGTGCTGTTTGGAATTTCTTGTCACCAGAAGGACAAGGTCAAGGTGGCCCTTTAGGGATTTCACGGCTGTGACTGGTTTCTTTTTAGCCTTTGTTTCTGTTTTTGTTTTGTTTTTGCTTTTGGTAGAAAAATACAAATAAAGTACAATTTTATCTTTTAACCATTTTGATAATTGTGTAATTTAGTGGCCTTAAGTTCTTCACTAGGTTGGGCAACCCTCCAGAACTTTCTCACTTTCCCCAAACAGAAATCTCAGCCATTAAACAGTTACTTCCTGGCCCCTCTCCCCCAAGCTCTGGGAGCCTCCACTCGACTTTCTGTCTCTATGAATTTGACCGCTCTGGGTAGCTCAGATTAGGGACTGTGGTGTCTTTTGTGACCGGGTTATTTCGCTTTCCACAACATCCTCAGGATTCATCCGCATAAAGCAGGTGTCAGAATTCCCTTCCTTTTCATGGCCACATAATATTCTGTTGGATGTGTGTTTCACTCCTCATGAGAGCGTTCATCCTCTGATGGACACCTGGGTTGTTTTTACATTTGGGGTGTCATGAATGAGGCCGCTGTGAACATTAGTATAAAAGTATGCTTGAGTCCCTGCTTCCGTTTCTTTGGGACATTTACCCTGGAGTGGAATTGCCGAATCACACGGTGATTCCATCAGACCGATTTCTGTGGCAGGCTATCCCTTGTCCTTTCCCTCCAGTGGCACACGTTCTGCTTTCTCTACATCCTCACGCACCCTGACAGTCATCTTAACAGACATGGAATTAGCGTTGTTGCTCGACAGACAACTTCTTTGCTTTGAAAACCGTCCTCTAGGATTTCAGCTTAAGGCGTTCCTGATTTTCAAAGATTTCAACCTGGTTTTATTTTCATTCTTGAGCAAAAGAATGGTAAGATAGCTCGGAGGTGCCTGTTCTAAGAAGCTGATCATCTGGTCATCAGTGGTGGCTTGGAACCCCAGCCCATCACCTGGGGCCTCTGTCCTATGGACCATAGATTCTGCCTAGTTCTTCTCAAATAGAACAGCAGATTTCTTCAGATTCTGTTAGGGTTCCTTCTAGAAGGTAGTGTCTCTCAGCCTCTATCTCTTCTTCTAAAAAGTGTGGCTAGCTGGGCACACTGGCCCACACGTGTAATCTCAGCAGCTTGGGAGGCTGAGGCAAGAGGATCGCAGATTCAAAGCCAGCCTCAGCTACTTAGCAAGACCCTGTCTCAAAATTTAAAAAAAAGTGAGGTGGGTATGTGGCTCAGTGGTTAAGCACCTCTGGGTTCAATCCCTGGTACCAAAAAAAAAAAAAAAAAAACGGGGCTAAAAGTAGTTTCA
Source organism: Aplodontia rufa (assembly GCA_004027875.1). Taxonomy (NCBI): domain Eukaryota; kingdom Metazoa; phylum Chordata; class Mammalia; order Rodentia; family Aplodontiidae; genus Aplodontia; species Aplodontia rufa. The sequence continues at coordinate 3,857 of PVKS010015704.1, forward strand.
TTCCAGAAGTTATTGTGTGGAGTAAAGGAGTCAAGGCAGGTGGAGCTCCTGGCTCCGCCCATGCTCAGTGATTGAGTCATTGCTCTAATTTGGATCTGAAATGTCCCCCAAAGGGCCATGTGCTAAAGCTGCGGCCCCAGCCTGTGGTGCTGCAGGGAGGTGGTAGAACCTTTAGGGAGTGGGGGCTCCTTGGAGGAAGTTCAGTGATTGGGGTCGTGACCTTGAAGGGAATAGGGTGACTTTGGGGCCCCCGAGCCATCCCTGTCTTTTCTTCCTGGCCACCACAGGTAAGAAACTCTCTCTGCCACGTCCTCCTACTGTGATGTACTAAGGCTGAAGGCCAAAAGCAACCTAGCCAGGCGCTCAGGGCCCGGAACCTTGAAGCCATGAGCCCAAGTCACTCTTTGCTCCTTACAAGTCGGTTCTCCCCGGAAGTTTTCATTATAGCAACAGAGAGCAGAAAAAGACTTCAACATCACGTCCACCAAGATGACTAACACGACGCTGTGAGACCTCTGGACAGGTGAATATTGACCCGGCCCTCAGCTCATCCTCACTCGATCAAGCCCCGACTTCTGAGAGGACATCAGTGTGGTTTCTGAACTTCTTTAGGACACAAATCCACTCGTTCAAAAGATGCATGTTCTAGGCCCCACTCGGCCTCCCCGGGCATAGGCAAGCCATGCTGCTTTCTGGACCTGTTTCCTGCTGGCCAGGACTCTAGCCAGGACGGTGGCCATCACTTCCCTTGGCTGACACTCCTGTCCCCCAGACCAGCCTTGGCCTCGGAGTCCTTAACACCGAGCTATGTCTAGCTGTGAGCTGCTGTTGGCCAGGGAGCTGAAACCTCGTTCCTCTGGGTGGAAATCTCGATTCCGTTCATCATAAGCTCTTCTCTGGTGCCACCGTAAACACAGGCAGGTGTGCTGAGACTTCTTTAAGAGTTGTCTCATCACGGGGCCAGCTGCTGAGAGCACCCTCGATGGGACAAGAAGCACTCTCAAGCTACCCTTGAACCGCTCCAGGAGAGGGCTCCAGCTTGGCACTCACAAGAAGCAACAGTTGGAGGAGGCAGCTGCCCCTGGTGCAGGCTGGACCCGGGGGCTCAGCCCAGGGGTAAGGGAACCGACCACGGAGCAGGGGAACTCCAGCTGTCTCCAGGGTGGAATACGGGTGTGTCCCCCATGAGGTCGGTGTGTGCCCCATGGCTGCTTTTCTGCACGGGGACCCTTCCGTGTCGGTGCTCAGGGCCTGGCACCCCACAGCACATCTTAGCCCTTCTGTTCTGCTTGGGGGCTGAGACAGGCGCTTTTCCACTGTCTGCCTGTCCTAGAAGCCTTTGTCCTTGCCCAGCCCAAAGGGACCTTGGGCGTCCAGGCACCTCTCTGGGCCTCCTCATTTGTCCAGCAATGAGAATAAAAATACCACCTTCCTCGTGGGTCACTGCCAAGGTCTGTACTGTGACAGCTCTGTACCTGGTTAGTGGTGTCACATATGAATCTATGTACGTGACACAATGACATAGGACAAAGCCACCCTACCACAAGAAATCACAACTGCTGCAGAAACCGGGAGATCCGAGATTTGGTGGCAATGTTAATGTCTTGGTTTTGATACCTGTGGTCATGTAAGATGCCACCCGGGGGAAGCGGGGCAATGGGTGCAGGGCCCCGCTCCGTACTCTTTCAGCATCGTGGGAGTGAGCTGTGATTTCATCGTGATTTTGTGGTATAAAACAATAACATCTTTATTAAGCTCATGAATTCTGTGGATCAGGCATAATAGACTTTTTAAATGAGAGCTGTTAAAAGGCCTGGAACTCAGCAGGACGTGGTGGCACCCGCCTATAATAGCAGCAACTTAGGAGACGGCAGAAGGAGGATCGCAAGTTCAAGGCCAGTCTCAGCAACTTAGCAAGGCCAAATGGGGCTGGGATGCTCAGTGGTAGAGCACCCCTGGGTTCAATCCCCAGTACAAAAAGAAGAAGGAGAAGGAAAAGGAGAAGGGGAAGGGGAAGGAGAAGGAGGAGGAAGAGGAGGAGGAGGGGGGAGGAAGGGAAGAGAAGAGAACGAGGAGAAGCGGGGAAGGAGGAGGAGGAGGTGGAGGGGCAGGAGGAGGAGGAGAAGAAGAAGAAGAAGGAAAAGGAGAAAAGAAAAGAACAGGACAGGACAGGAACTCTTCCAAGATGCTGCAACTGAGCTTTGCCACAGACTCAGAGTCCCCTGCCTGGTCCCCAGGGCTTCGGGCGTGGTTGGTGGAAGGCAGGCGTGGCCCTGTTCTCGCGCACAGCGGACTGAATACTTAGATTTACTTTTAGCCTAGGTGTTGACCTAGGTTCACAAGGGGAGCACGTTTCTGCAAACTCCTGTTCACGTAGGAACCCTGAGGCTTCCGTCCTGCGCGCAGCCCGACGGCCTCGGAAAGCTCCTAACTTAGCCTGCTCCCAGCTGCTCCAGAGCCCTCCGCTTCACAAACAATGGCTTCTCCGATTTCTATGTGACAGGATTTCTTTCCTTTTAAAAAAATAACAAAAAAAAAATCTTTAAAACCCATTTGTCTTCCATTCTCTCTGCACAGCCTGAGGAGCCAGAGACCTGGAGAACTGATCAATTCCAAGACCTGTTAATTACTGTCTATGGAGGGAAACCTTGAAGCCAGGTTTAATCTCCCACAGATGCCTCCCATCACACCCACGCTGCAGGGCAGGTGGCAGGCAGGCGGCCGCACTGATTCTGGGCATCTCCTAGGAGGTCCCTCCCATCTTGAGGCTGTCCCCAGGAATTAGATTCTGCCATGAGCTCAGCGGCCAGGTCCAGCTCAAACCTTGATGGCCCCTTTCTGTTCCCAGCTATATGTGGGAGGGGCCCAGCCAAGGAGGGAACAGCCCCCTTGCGTGTGGCACCATTTAAAAAGTAACCCGGACTCTGGCCTTTGAAGATGTAAGGTTTTGAGCATTTTCCTGTTTCAAATTTTCAAACAGCTTTATCACCTTGGGAAATCCTCCGTGCTCATGGTAGACTCGTCCCCAACACCCCGACCCAGGGGCATCGCCATTAACATTTTGGTGAGCAGCTCCCTAAATCTTACCTTGTCTTTAGTCACATGTGAATCCCATGAGTACATGCAGACCTACCACCTTCTCCCAATTTAATATGTCCTGCATGCTGACCTATACCCTACTGTTTTCATCAGCAGGGGTGTGGCGGTCACCTTCCTTATCGATGAATTCTCCCTGCCTCCCTGCCCAGTGCTCCTCTGTGCTCTTGCTTTCCAGCTGCACTGCGGCTCGACCCTGAGTCAGGGCTCCCTGAGTGCATCTGGCTCAGGGATGGCAAATCCTTGTCCTAGATCACACCAGGCCTGATGCCATTCTTCTTCCTCTTGCCAAGGCAGACATCACTAATTGATCATAGCACCTTTTCCTGAGGATCCCAGAGCGGATTGAATCCTTCCTGCTAAAGCATCACAGGCTGCCACCGCAGAGGTCTTGGGGTGGGGAGGCGAGAGGACATTTACCTGCCACCCCAGTGCATTGAACGTGGCTCTCCCCTTCTGTGCGTGAGGAAACAGGCCCAGGCCTGGAACTGACTTGCAAAGGTCAGGGCAGAACCGAAGCTGACACAGGTTCTCCTGACCCTCAAGACGACACTCTTTCCACCTACGTCACCCACTCCCCAAACGGAGCAAAATAGACACCAGCTGCCACTGCGGACACACTCTTACCAGAGCTGGGTGCAACCTCACTACATTCACACAGCTGGAGCTGAGGATGGGCCACACAGACTCGTTTATCAGAGTGCACAAATGCAGAGCACTAGTGACGTCAGCGCTATCGATCACACAGCGGCCACCACGCAGAGGGCCGCAGACCATGGTTGATGTCACTTGCCAAGGGGTTTACTGGCAGGGCCCCTAACTGGAGAGACAGTTCGCTGATTCGATAAGCATTTATTGAGCACCTCCTGTTTATGCAGAGCGAGTAGGGTTCATGCAGATGAACAATGACAAATACTGAGAGACGGCTCGGGGTAGGGCTATCTGGAGAAAACTCTCTTTCCATTGAAGTTTGGCTCCAACTGAGAATTAAAGGCAAATGGAGATTGGTACGGGAGACAAGGCTCAGATTGGGGTCGGCAGGCCCCACCTGCCACTTCGGGGCTGTTTTTCCCAGTTCCGACCTCCAGGCTGAGAACAGAGGATGCCTGAGCGCAGCGGGCAGACCCGCCCTGCAGACGGGACAGGGAGACCTGCAGGGGTGCCTGGCCTCCCTCCAGGCACACTGCGCCAGGGCTCAGAGATTTGCCTGATCGGCCCAGGATAGATTGGCACAGGCCCTGGGGCCTCAGAGGGAGGTGGAAACGGGCTCTGGCCACCAAAGGGTTCTCACCAGAGGGTGCCTGATCTGGGTGCAAGGGCCGAATGTGTTTGGAGGTTGGCCATGAGACCCAGGCAGCCTTTCTGCCCAGGGTGCTAGGGAGGAAGGACAGCCATTCATGTGGACAGTGTGGGGCGGCCAGCAGAGGGATTGTGTCGGGCACGATTGGATCTAAACACAGCCTTCAAATCCTGTGAAAGGAACAGGCTACAAAATTCAAATCCATGAGTCTGGATTTTTAGGTGAAGTCTACTCTCACTTCCTGGTGAATGGAAAACCGAGTTCTCATGCAGGGGAGGGAAGAGAGACACGCTGAGAGGAAGGAGAAGGGACTTTGCAACCTGGCCCGTGCTCTTTCAAATCTCAGCTCCTCTTCCTGCGCACTGTGTGACCATGTCCGTGTAACTTAACCTTGCTGAACTTCTGCCCTGCTTCAGATATAAAATGGGAACAATGACATAGATTTCCCTGGTTGAAAAATTAAGTAAAACTACTGGGTGTGGAGGCTGAGGCAGGAGGATCACAAGCTTGAGGCCAGCCTCAACAACTTAGCCCCTAAGCAACTTAGTGAGACCCAGTCTCAAAATAAAATACAAAAAGGAATGAGGATATGGCTCAGTGTTTAAGCACCCCTATGTTCAATCCCTAGTACCCCCCATTTAAAAAGTGAGGGCTGGAGTGTGGCTCAACAGTTAGAGCGCTTGCCTGGCATGTGTGAGGACTCAAGTTAGAACCCCAAAACCACACACTCAACTAAGTGTTGGAAAAACCAGAACCAGATGAAAAATAAATAAAATTGATTCACTTTCTCTCTCTCACTCTGACTCCCTCACTCTCTCCCTCTCTTAAAAATAAATAAATAAAAGTAAGTGAAACAAGTAGCAAAGAGCCACTGCTGGGCTGTCCCTAGATCCCCTTTCACCCGCCTCCCTCCCTGTCACCCTGCCCCAGAGGATTTTTATATCCAATACAATCATAATCGGGAGCAAAGGGGAAAACACGTATTTGAAAGCTTTACTGTAAAATATATATAAATTCAGAACGCCCACTTGAACGCTACGTGGTCATTGACTGTTGGGGAAGGAGCGAGCGGGCCCCTGGGAGGTCAGGCTCTGCAGAAGGACCCAGCCTTCACGAGGAGGGGGTCTGAGAGAAGATTCCCCCAAGTTGCAGAGCAGGGTGGAGCAAGCCCCTTCCTGGCCCAGGGCTCTGTGTGGCAGCCTTTAGCTGCCAGTTAAAAGCATGAAGAAAGCAGTGGCCAAATGGGGTGGGTGCTACAGGCAGTTCACCCAGGTGGAGGACCTGGGGAATTAGCGGGCACACAAAGCCACCCTGGACTGGACTGGAGCAGGCGCCTCAAGGCTCCCAGACCTCCACTGGCTGCAGAGCCAGCTGGCTGGAATTGGGCACCCCTGAATTTGGGGGGTAGAGGGAAGTCAGTGTCTGCAGGTGCAGGGCCTGGGCCTCCTGCTGGCCTCCATGCTCCGATCCCAATAGCAATGCATGCCGGTTCCTCCCTTCCAAAGCGATCAGCGAGCGGGAGGCCCGCCTTGAGAGGCCAGGGTGTACGTCCTGACACCGGGAGTCCCCGTAATTGTGCTCGTTCATAAAACATTTGGAGGCAGGAAGCTTGAGAAACGATCCTTGCTGAGCCCGCTCTCTCTTTCCTCCTCGTCCTCCCCACACCCTGCAGGAAAGGTGGGCACAGCCACCCCAGCCCCATCCGCCCAGCGCTCGGGCAGCCTTGGACACCAGGTCGCCTGCCACCCCTCCTCCCGCGTCCCAGTTATGCGACGAGAGCATTGGGAAGGCAGCCAGTGGGCTTCAGATGTCTTCTTGCTAAGGAGTTGGGGAAAGAACAATTGATCTCTTTATCATGAGGGCTTGGCCACATTTCAATGTGGGGCAGGGGACAACAGAACCAAAGCTTTTGTGTTTCTGCCGGCAGAGGATAAGTCTGCGTTGCGTGCATGCTCTCGGCGCAGTGTCCTTTCACCTTTTCATCTGTGCACTGCGGTTTCGGATATTCTGTTCCGAGAGAGAGAAACTGTCGCTTTTCTGCCAAATGGGTTGCTAAACTCACTTTGGAATCCTGTGCAGGACGCCAAAGTTCACAGAGCAAGGGTGTCAGTGCCAACGGCTGCCTGGAGGCACCTGCAACTTGATCCTCACGGGGCTTTGCTCTTCCGCTCCCGAGTGTCCCTGGAAAGTTCGTGCTTACACTGCCTGGGTTCCCTCCAGTGTCCACAAGGTAGTGTACCACCATGTGGCACACGCGTTGTGCGTTCCTGCAGCCCACAGTTAATCCAGCACCTGCCCGTTCCTGCGGTCTCTGCAGCGTCCCATTGCTGAGCAACGGCAGATGGAAAACAGAACTGGCTTCTGAAGCCAGAAGGAAGGGTTGGAAAGGACTGGAAAGAATTATGGAATTACAGTCTAAGGGCTGAGTTTGAGTCCCAGCTCCTCCACATATTAGCTCTGTGGCCGTGGGCAAATACCCAACGTCTCTGAGCTCCAGTCTGTGCAGAGGTGAAATGGTGGGGTAGCAACCATCTCATGGGGGGACATGGATAAAATGAGTGAAGATCGTGTGCTGAGGGGTGACACAAATATGAGACACTGTGAGCAGTTTTATTACAGGGAGGCAGACCCAGGAAGCACACTGTAGTTCTCAGGCAAAGTACTGAGTGAAAATGAAATGTCACAGTTGTCACTCTGTCACATGGGGACAGGAGAGCAGGGTCCTGCCGATGTCTTCTCTTGGAAACACCCGCTGCATCTCAACTGTGAATTAAGAATACATTTTCCAGGGGCTGGAGCAATACAATAGCTCAGCGGTTGTGGTGCTTGCCTGGCAAGCACAAGGACGCAGGTTCAAACCCCAACACCACGTACATCGGAGCAACAAAAGCCACATGAAAAACTAAATAAAACCGATTCTCTCTTTCTCTCTCACACACTGTCCCTCTCTCTGAGAGAGAGAGAGAGAGAGAGAGAGAGAATGCATTTTCCAGCTGGGCACAGTGGCACATGCCTGTAATCCCAGTGGCCTGGGAGACTGAGGCAGGAGGATCGAACATTCAAAGCAGCCTCAGCAACTTAACAAGGCCCTAGGCAACTTAGTGAAACCCTGTCTCATCATTATAAAGAAAAAATAAAAGTGATTGAGGATGTGGCTGAGTGTTTAAGTGCGCCTGGGTTCAATCCCCAGTACCAAAAATAAAAAATAATTCATCTTCCAGATCATTCGATGCGTTTATATCATCTCCTGTCACTATGATTTTCTTTCTGCTTAAGGGAGAGGAAGGGAAGGTGGAAAACATTTGGTCAACCACAACCCCATCCTGTTGACTGGAACGTGTGGCCCCAGCTCTCCACTCCCTCTGCCTCGCACTCCCATGGCCACCTGGGAGTGGATGAGGTGGACGTCACTGTCCCTTGACTTCAGACTCGGCCATGTGACTTGCTTTGATCACACTGGCTGGGGTGACAGAGGCAGCTGGAGCTGTGGCTGTGCTTCCTAGCGTCCACGTGCTTGGAGCAGGTGGGACTCACCTGGAGCACTGGTCTGAGTTTCAGGTGACAAACAGGTGTGGCCTTGCGTGTGTCACTCTTATGGGTGCAGGAGAAGCAGTGCTAGTCCTGGGGCTGAGCTAGGACCCCTGAGTGGCCATTAATGTCGGGCTGTGGCCGAGCTGAATCTTCTGAGACTTTAACTGAGGAGCTTCGGGGCAGGGGCTCATGCAGGGCAGTGACAGCGGGACCCGGGGTCCTATCACAGCATTGCAGTGCCAAGGCCTGACACTTCTTATTTTGATAATTGATGCGGCCGAGTGGGAGCTTGTCACCGTGAGCGCATCGCACGGTGGCTGCAGTGGCGCCACCGCTCTGTGAAGAGTGAGGAAAATCTATTTCCACTGTCCAGGGAGCGCTGTCTGATTTATCGCTGCTGGGGAAAGAAACGCCTTATCTCCCACCCTCTCGGGGAGCCTGGTTTACACCCAGCCGCAAGACCTCTGTAAAGGGAGCTGTATTTTCCTAACTTTGATATTTTGATAACCTTCCTTGACAATTCAGAGGACATCAAACGCTCCCAATTTTTGCGACCCTCGTTTGTTTTTGATTAAGCAGGTACAGGCCCAAAGGAGAATCTGCAGGGGCTGGAGCAGCGGCTCAGTGGTTACGGCGCTTGCCCAGCACTCACAAGGACACGAGTTCAAACCCCAGCACCACGTACACAACAATGTCTCAGAGCAAAAAAGGCCACATGAAAAGCTAAATAAAAAATTGTTTCTCTCTCTCTGTCACTGTCCCTCTCTCTAAAAGAAAGAGAGAGAGAGAGAAAGAAGGAAGGGAGGAAGGAAGGGAGGGAGAGAGGGAAGGAAGGACACTCTGCAGGTAGCATGGCCGGGCACTTCTGAGGGAGCTGTCCATGTGGTGGGGAGGCTTTCGTTTTCATGACAGCTGGAGGGAGGAAGGAGGGGTTCGTTAGGGAGGAAAGCAGAGGAAGGGGCTTGGAGCAAGGCAGAGCCTGGGATCCTGAGCCTCAGTCTCCTTATCTGGCCAGTGGGTGCCTACTCCACCCAGATCCCTGAGGTCCCTTTAAGCCTTCATGTGTGCAGCCCCCCACTCACTTCTAGGCACTTTTGCTTCCAATACCCTGCATTTGCAGCCCCCTTTCCAAAACTTTCACTTGGCCCACGTGCAGAGAGCAGGAAGTCCCAGGAGCTTACCAGCCCTCAGAGCAACCCTGAGCAGTGACCCGCCCGAGTGGAGTGTGAGGGGCAGCTCCCAAGCCTCTCCAGCCCTCTCACTGAGGCCTGAGTCCCCCGAGGCTCAGGATGAGGCTCCCCTCCAGCTCCTCGTTGGGCCTTGCTGACCCTCTCCTTCCTTCTCTTGCAGGAAGGTGTCCTTCGTACATCCTTGTCTCAGGCTCTGCATCTGAGGAGTCCCTTCTGAGACAATAGACCCATGCTTCCTGCCAGTTGCTACAGAAGCTGTTTATTTAACTTGTATTTAGCACTTCTTCAGTGTGCCTGCCAGGCGTGGAACTAAGCGTTTGAAATGCGTTCTCTTTTTTAAGGTGGTGATAATAAAAGGGGGTCCAGAGAAGCAGCTTTCATGATGACTAAGGAGTGGCAGGGACTCCCTACACTGGCCCCATCTCAACAAGGTTGCCCCGCAGCACAGCACGGGCGAGAACCATCGGGGCGGCCTTCTCCCTGCGTCCTCCAAAACCTCCTCCACACGGAGCCAGAATGGCCTTAATAAACCAGCAGTCAAATGTGGAGGACCCTCTAGTGGCTTCTCAGTTCTATATAATCATGAAATGCGGGCTTCCTACCATCATCCGCAATGGGATCAGCAAACTTTTTCTATACAGAGCCAACTGATAAACATTTTAGAATTCGCGGTCCGTATCGTCTTATTCGCAACTATCTGACTGCTATTGTGGCACCAGAGACGTAGACTTTGTGCAAACAAATGATCGTGGCTGTTCCCCAGTAAAACTTGACTCATAGAAGTAGAGAGTGGGCTGGATTTGGCTGCAGGTGCAACTTGTCCACCCCTGGTCTTGAAGGCAGCTGAATGTGGTGTGGACCCTGCCCGCTGCCCTGGCCCCCGACCTGGTCCTCATCCGCTCTCCTTTGCATTCATCATTCCTCCCAGGCTGGCCACCTGCACAGTCTCAGCACACTCCTGCCCCAGGCACGAGTGACAGTCTGCTGGGTCCTCGACCCTCTTCCTGCACCCTCTGCACAGATGGCTCCTACTCGTCATTCAAGTATCAGCTCAAACAGCACAAACACCCCCTTGCTCCAGCCCCCCCCTTGTCTGCTTCACCTCCGTAATTAATTGAGTCTCCTAGTCCCTTCTTTGGGGGATTTTCATCCCTCTGGAAGGTTCCAACATTGATTGTGCCCCTCAGCATCCTTAGCCCATGACACAAGTCCTGGTACCTCGTAGGTGCTCAGTGAATACTTGTTGATTCAGTGGTCTCCAGAGGCCTCCTCTAACTCCCCATCCAGTAGGAAGAGTTTTTGAAGGAGGAAGAACACTAGAATTTGGGGAGGTTATCTTGGTTGTAAGGCAAATCTTTAAAACCCCAAGTAATCCCCTCTTCTCCTTCCCTGTCAATTATCCCATTAAATAGAACATCTCATAGGAGGATTTGCCCGGGCTAAAGCTCACTCTTCTTTCCTCGGCCCCATGCCTAGGATGCAGACCTCTATTTTCAAGGCTGGAGCCACCCAGAGGAAGGTGCTCTCAGAACATGGCTCTGAGATTACCCAGTTAATTAAAGAGGGATTTAGCAGTTAGTCAACATCTGGGTGGCACGTGCTTTTTGTACCCAGCTTCCAAAAGGAAGCAGAAATCATAATGCGCCAACGCTTACTCCATCTGAGACATCCTCTGAGCGACTTCATTCCCCACTAAGCAACCTCCTCCTTCCCTGCTCCCCGGCTCCAAGACACTGAAGCTTTAACGGCAAAACCCACAGCACCGCTCAACAGAGCAAGCTTGCGTGGCTGTGAAGCTCGCACAGAGACGCTGGCAGCTTCTCCTCCTATGCAATACTCCAGGACGGTGGGTCACGAACAGCAAGCTTTGAAGAGACCAGTGGGGCTGCAGGGGGTGGCCAGAGATGTGGACAGCCGTGGATGCAGGTCCTTGAACACCATGCTCAGGAGCGAGAGCTTTACCCTGATCAGAGAGCACTGGACACTGGCGGGGGGACCCAGGTGATGCTAGGTGGTGGCAGTCAGGAGGAGAAGGACTGGTGGGAGATTGTTCTAGGACTCCAGATGGAAGGTGATAGTCCCTGACAGGTGTTCTCCATGGCCTGGGACCACAGGCCAGAGGGAGGCAGGCATCAGCCTCCACCTCAGCCTTCACCCCAGCCTCTGTTTTGTGCCCAAGGACTTAGGTTTCATTCAGCACTGATGGCGGTAATAATGAGGCCTCCCTCTCTGGGTGTTTAAGACAGTTAGGTGGCTTCATTTAACCTCCTTGTGACACGTTTGATGAAGCTTTAAGCACCAATGGAGAGCTTCACTTAAGCGGAGCCATTCAGGAACGGTGGCACGGAGCTATCAGTGCACTCCCCCATCCCTGCGTCTTGCTCTTAGGCCACCTCCTGGGTGGCTCTACTAGTAAAAGTGATAGGCACTGTACGGCTGGTGCTGGGGACACCAGGACACCAGCAGCATGTGAGAAAAGCCGTGGGGACTGGGCTGGAGTAACCTGGGAGTGGAGGGCCGTGCTCTTATGAGTGGCACCAAGCACACCCCTAGCACCTGTCAGGACACGGTGTCCATGTCAGACCAGCCCAGAGCACGCACGTCAGCAGCTCCCCTTGGATTGTGTGACAACTGGTTTGCATGCACCCCACTTTGTCAGATGGGTCCGAATGTCCTCAAGGACATTCACCCAATCCATGACGGGCCAGGGCCCCTGCAGATGGAGCGTCTCAATCCTTGCCCTGAGTTAACATGCATGCCTGGTGAACCGCACCAGAGAACGGGCGGAGGGCATTGGGTCCTGGCTCCCGCCTGCTCGGAGTTCCACGCGGAGCGCTGCTCTGCGGGGCCTGGCTGTGGTTTCCGTGAACACTGAGCATTGCTTTAATCCTCATAAATTGCTCAAGGCTGGGAATCGATCAGCCAAATGGTACAAACAGGTATCACTCCTTGCCAGGACGTTCAAGGTCCTCCACCATCTGATGCCAGCCGTACTCCGTCTGCCTTTGCCGCTGAATATTGTGAGCTGATTACCCCAACCAAGACCCTTTACCTGGAGGGAGATGGAGGGGCCAAGTGGACATCGACACTAACTTAAATCAACACTTGTTACCCAGTTGCGGGTGGAGCACATGCCAAGAAGCCACCAGCAATGTTTCCACTTCAGCTTGGCAGGCGGACCTCCTGGAAAAGCCCTGCAGGAGGGTGGGTGGGAATCACTGCAGCGAGCTGGTCCAGAGGTCTCGGGTTTGGGGATGACAGTGCTTTTTGCCAGGAGCCCTTCCTCCAGATGTCCCTACAGCTCAATCCTCCCTTCTTCACCCTTGGCTCAAGTGTCTCCTTTTTGATGAGACCCTCCTGGCCACCAGATTTAAAATGGCAAAGCACACACAGGCATGCACAGCCGTGGTGTCCCCTCTGTTCCTCTCCCCAGCCTTCTAACCCATCATGTGGTTGACGTATGTCCTAAGCCACCCAGAGCTCACTGTAGGCCCACAGGGAACCTTAGCTGGAGGACTGGCTGCAAAAGTGAAGAATTAAGGACAGGTGAACAGATAGATGCAGGAAGAACAGTTGACTATAAGAAAGGTGGCTTCAACCTGCTCAAGACGTCACCACCCTAACAGACCAGACCTGGACACGCTTCCACCTGCAGGCAGGAGGGCGAGGAGGGCAAGGTGGGAGGGAAATGCGCCTGGCGTCCGGCATCTGGCATCCTGCATCCAGCTCCTGTCCCCTGGGTCCTGCTCCTGCACCCTGCACCCTGCGTCCTGTTCCTGCATCCTGTGTCTGGCTCCTGTGCCCTGTGTCCTATATATTGCTCCTGCATCCTATGTCCAGCCCATGTACCCTGTGCCCTGCATCCTGTACCCTGTGCCCTGCGCCCTGTGCCCTGAGCATCCTTTGTCCTGCGTGCTTCTTCCATGCCAGTGAAGCCTCGGTGCTTCCCGTCTTCTCAAATCCCTGCAACCCTGTGTTCTGAAGGTTATTGTCCTTATTTTGTGGGTAAGGAAACGAGCCTTAGACAAGGCACACGCTACCCGTAGCTATGGTGAGGAGCAGAACCAGGTCAGGGACCCTGGCTCTAAGTAGAGTCATCTGCCGTTCAAATGCAAGTCCGGCCTTTTACTTCCGGCTCCACTCCTGGTGACTATCTCCACATGACGCCAGGCTGTCAGCTCAGCACAACTGACATTTTGGACTGGATCATTCTTTCTTTGGGGGCTGCCCTGTGCATTGCAGGATGCTTAACAGCTCCGTGGTCTCTACCCACTAGGTTGACAGTAGCAACCCCCACCCCATTCCCAGTGCACTGCAGCAACCATAAATGTCACTGCGCATTGCTAGGTATCTCCCTGGGGACTGTCACCCCTAGTTGCAAACCGCTTATGAGGAGGAGGAAAAGCAGCTTGTTCCCCTTGAGGCCTTTCAAGAAGAGGAAGAAAGAGCTGTTGTGGAGAGCTGGCCCTGCAGCTAGGGCCTCTTGGGTCATCCCACTCCAGGGATGGTGCTGCTCCAGTCTGGGATGTGGCTGGCCCTTGTCCTCTGGCTCTAGAGCTGATGGGTGCACTTGACCCTTGACTTCTCGCAGGGACCATTCGAGAAGCTGCTACAGTGGAGTTAGGTTTGGGAAGGGGGTACTGGTGCAGGCCAAAGGGGAGGAGCAGGAGCAGGCAGGGTGCACCTGCAGACCACCATGAGGTGGGCCTGACACCTGACACAGGACCAGGGCAAGGAAGGAAGGTGGGAGGAGCCTCAGACCTCAGCCCAGCTCCCAGAGTCTCAGCCAGGCTGAAGTTGCCCCTTAGGAGAAGGTCACGTGGCAGGAGAGCTCCAGGCTTGGCAGGAACACAGAAGAGGCCACAGAAGGCTGGCAACTGCAGTTCTTGGTCAAATAGGCACCCACAGGAGGACATCTCAGTGTGGCACACTAATGCACTTCATGCCAAGAGCCCACGTGTGCCACAGTAACCCCCCCAAGATGCCAGCCCCTGGCACTCCTGAAGGGAGTGTGTGTGTCGTTCAGCTCAGGTGCCCACACAGACCTGGAGCTGAGATTCAAGGTCATGTACAGTTTGTTTCTTCATGGCATCAGGGATTGAACCCAGGGGTGTTCCACCGCTGAGCCACATCCCCAGACATTTTTATCGTTTATTTTGAGTCGGAGACTCGCTAAGTTGCTTAGGGCCTCACTAAGTTGCTGAGGCTGGCTTTGAACTCGAGATCCTAGTGCCTCAGCCTCCCGAGCTGCTGGGATTACAGGTGTGCACCACCAGGCCCGTGGTCACATGCAACTCCAGCAGGTGAACAGGGTGGTGAGGCGGAGTGAGGAGGCGTAAGGACACATGAGCAAGTGAGTGGCCATTCGTGCCGGGGAGCTGCAGGAATGCTGTAGGACGTGGGTCTCTGTTTCCCAGTTGAGGGGCGAGGGAGTTGCTGTCTTCAAAATTAAAAACAAAAACAAAAACAAAAGCCACAAAGACATCAGCTCTTCTGCTGGCGCTCTTACTCATTTTGCCAGGAAATGGAAAGCGACAGCTCTCTCCCTGGCGTCCAGGCCTGCAGAACGTCACCCACGAGCTCTCAGTGAAGCTGTACAAGCCTTCCCTGAGATCCTCCCCGGGGCAGTTGACTTCCCTTTGTGCCCAGCCCCAAACCAAGCAGCAGAGAGCGAGGGAACCCGCAGCAGTCCTAAGGGACCTGGGTTCAAAGCGCGCGTCTTCTGCTCCCTCGCTGCGAGGTTTTGGATGAGGTTTCTAAAATCCTTGGCCTCGGTTTCCCCATCTGTTAAACGGGGCTGCTAGCTGCGCCTTCTTCGCAGGGTTGGTGTGAGGGTCGAGTGGATACATCTGCGTGCCGCTTGGAACGCACTGGGCGCTGGAGTAGCGTGGCACCCGGAGCCTGCTGCTGGACCCGATCTGTTTCTGTTCTTCCTGGGTCGGGCTGAAGGGAAGGAGGAGGAGGGGACTGCGGACGCCTTGGAAAGCAGAGAGTGCGTTTTCCTCTGGAGGGATTTAAAGCCTCGTTTCCTGGAAACGTTTGCTCCCATCCTGAGGGCGACGAAACACAAGGGAACAGCCCTCCTCTCCCGGGAGATCTGCCTCCACCAGAGACTAAAGGTTTCTCTCTCCATCTCTACGCTGCCACCCTATGTAAGCATCAAGACCCGTGACTGTAGGGTCCCTTTGCTCCTGGGCAACCCTTGCTTGTACTGGAGACATCTCGCCTGAGTGTCCTTCACCGTGGGGGACAGGGACATGGAGAGCTGGTGTTGTTGGGGTGCTCCCACCCAGAGACCACTTGGGATGAGACTTGACTTTACCGTTCCAGAAACATCTCTACGCAGCCCAGAGCTGATGGTCAGAGGCTTCCTAATGAGGGTCCTTCCACCTGTCCTGGGATCAGGACTATAGGTACAGCCTCCTCTTCCCAGGAAAGACCGTCCCCCTTGTCCCTGGCTGTGGCGGAGTCAGGCCGGGTGCACCCTGTAAATAGTCTAATTTAAGTGCATCATGTTGACCTGGAGTCAGACACCATTCCAAGCTGCAGGCAGCCAGGCTGCCATCTCTGAGCATCTGCCTCACAGCTGTGACCCCAGCACATGAAACAGTGCCTGGCGTTTGGCAAAGCAAAGATTTGTTGGATAAGTGAATTAAGGAAGTTTCCGTCGGCCTGCAGACACGTCCTCCCATGCTCACCCTTCTTCCAGATCCTCCCGGAACCTTCAGGAAGGAACGAGACTCTTCCTAGGCAGGCACAGCACCTTCCATTGTCTGCACAGCAGTAATCAAGAACAGTCGCGCTTTAAACTCTGTCCTGGAGGAGAACGCGCTCCCACGCTGCACCCCGGGGCTCACAGCACTGACACAGAGATGGCCAGGGTCCAGGCACAGGAGTGGAGCTCGGTGGAAGGGAGCAGATTCGCCCTTTTATAGTGGCGCCTGCTCCAGTCCCTGGAGTTCAAGGCTAGTGCACACTCTGACTCTAGGGGGCGCCATTGATCAGACAAATGTGAAGTGAATGGGGTCCCTGGAGCAGTGCAAGGGGGCTCCCTGCCAGCGCCCGCAGCAGATACTTCTATTTGATAGGGACCTCAGTGCCCAGAACCATCTGAGGGCTCACAGACCTTTCCAGAGATGCTCCAGCATGTGCAAGAGATGCTGGCGATTCATCCGGAACATGTGAAATCTCAGTCACTGACGAGTCATTCAAAAACTAAAAGTAACGCCCCCAGCCTGAACCTCGGCCCCTGCACAGCTACCTCTTCCCCTGCAGAGTTTGTTGTTTCAAAGTTTCTGAGTGAATGAATTAATCTGAAGGTTCAGCCCCGGGGCCTGCCTGAGCTGCCGGTTGGTGGTGGCAAAAGCCAGCATCATTGTCACTTGCAGCAGGAAACCCTCTTTGTGGCTGACCCTGTCACCTGACCTCCACTCTGTTGAGCAGGGCTTGCTAGTGGCAGTGGGTTTGGGCTTGGGCTAGGATCATCAAGAGCAGCCTCTTCTGAGGCATAGAACCAGGTTAGTGACGTGGGGTGTGCAAGGTTCCCGAGCGCAGGAATGGTATCTTGGTCCCCGGCACAGAGTCCAGGTCCCCAGCACAGTGTCCTCCTAACGTAGGCTCTGATCAGCGTATCCCTGAACCCGAGGCGGGGCTTTCATGTGTTGGTTCAGTGAATCGGACTGAGAATAGGACGGTGCAGGGCGAAGAGTTCCTCAGTACGCTGGCTTTGGGACCTGGCTCTGGACTCCTGAGCACAAGGCTCCTTCTGCCTCTTTGTGAAGTGCTTAAAAGCAAACCTGCCACTTGGAGTGGCCTTCTGTGCAATAGCATCTTGTTCATGCGATGGCCACTGTGAGTCGTCCTGGACTTGTGCTCACCCAGCTCCCGGTGCCCACAGTGGGGCAGCAGGAAGGGTGCGGTCATGGGGTAGGCGCCTACAATCTGGGAAGGTCCAGTCATTGATGCATTCATTTGGACACTGGATGTCCCCACACCCGGGAGGACAAGGCAGAAGATGGCCAGCTGGGCTCTTTCACTACTCCTCTCCGTGCCTTAAAAGGTTCTAGTCTGAGTGTTCATTCCTGCTTCCATTCCTGCTTCTGACTGGTGGAGAACTGTTTCCAGGCTTCAGTTTCTACAAAACTGAAAAATGTGTGCTCCTCTGTCAGAAACACTGGGGGCCTGCCTGGATCTTATTTTTTTCCCCTTAAGAGAGAGAGAATCAGTTTTATTTAGTTTTTCCTGTGGCTTTCATTGCTCCAACACTTGGTTGACTATGTACCTGGTGCTGGGATTCAAACCCACGCCCTCACACATGCCAGGCAAGCGGTGTAACCACTGAGCCACCGCTCCAGCCCCCTGCGCATCCTTTTAAAACATGTTCTGGCTTCCAAGATCCTTCTCAGGATGGAGATGTCCTGAAGGCTGTGGGAGAAATGTCAGGGAGCTGATGCTGAGGTCCTGCTGGTAAAGGGTGAGTCACCTTGGGGACTGCAGGGCACAGTGGAGGCCGGAGGCCCTCCAACTCGGAAGCACTGCCCTCCTCACCCAGATGCCACTGCTGGCCATGTCTTTTCAGCAAGCCCTCCACCCCACGGGGTCTCCTTTAGGAGTAAACACCTGGGGGGAGAAGACCCATTCCAATCATCGGGTGGCAAGATGCTCTGACCTCCCTGAACCTCAGTTTCTTCATCTGGGACAATAAAAAGATGGCGTTGGCTTTTCAGAGTTGCAGGGACTTGGACTCGAGGTCAGGTCCCATCTGCCACCCAATTCTCTTCCTTCCTGTTCTGAAAACTCTGCCAGTTGCCATAGTTGACGCTCCTTGGCATAATTTAGCCTCACAATGCTGCTAATGAGGCTCCGCTGGCGTGGGCTCCCACAATTGCTTTCTCTAATTAACCCTCCTTCCCGGGAGGTGCGGCCAGCCCCAGCCAGGCCCAGTCTCCTGCCCACCGAAGACAACAGCGGTGTTGTCACTGAGGGAAGGGGAAACAGGAAGGGGAAGAACTGTCTGCACACATTAGGAGAAGGTGGCTCCTGCCTTATCTAAGGCCCTCTGGCACCCACTCCTGCAGCCTGGGCATCCTTTCCCTGCCTCGCCCCTGCGGTGCCACCATCTTGAAGTGAGCAGCAGGGTGACCGAAGTTTCGGGAGACCAAGGACAACACCACTTCCTGAAGTTTTAGCCCCAGCCGCTCTTATCCTCTTTTATCCTGTGTCCTCTGAGGCAGTTCAGGGGGACAAGTGGCTTGAGGGTCCGGCAGGAAGTAGATCCCCGGCTCTGTGACTTACTGGCTGGGCCAGCTTCTGGGCCTCCCCTCTCTATGCATGGGTCACGGTGCCAGCCCCCCGGCTCCGCATGCACATGGAGCCCTTTGCCCAGTGTCCGGGACATGTGGAGGCTGAACAGATGACTCCCGGCCTCCGCTTCCCTGTCACCCCACACCCACATGCATCCTCAGGTCATCTATCTAGTCTTGCCATTTCTTGGTTCTCGAGCAGATTTCTTTATCTTATCGATGATCTGGCTGCCTCAAAGTCCTTGCTACGACCTTTACCTCTGGATGAGTCGCCCGCCAGCCCGCCTCCCTCCCGTTCCCTCATGCCCTTTACTCACTGGAGGCCCACTGTGTGCCACTGCTGGACGGATGGACAGTAGATGCACCCCTGCCCTCACGGGGCTTCCAGTCCTGAGGGTCAGAGAGCGCTGTGTCCCACCAGACCGGCACACTCCGCCGACACCCTGGGGTGCCTGAGAGGCTCGGGGACCTTAGAGGTCTCCCTGCACTTGTCAGCTCTGTTGAAAACACCCCAGATGTGAACAAGCAGGCATGAGCCCTCCTACAGATACAGAGACCGAGGACCAACACTGGAGTCCTTAGTACACATTCTTGTTTCCAAAACAGTGTGACAGAAAAGACTGGTGGCAGGCAGTCTCGAGCCGTGAGTCTCGAGCAGGCAGTCTTAATCCATCCCTTCAGATGGCATCTGCAGCTTCACGGTGGCTTTCTGAGAACATGAACACCGTTCCCCTCGTTTGTGGAGGAACCCACAGAGGAAGGTTCATTAGCATATCCACCGTCACCCCACTAGTAGTGTCGGACCCAGAGCGAGGGAGCACCCAGGCCAGCCTGTGTCACGATGTGGACAAAAGAGAAGGCAAGGCAGGAAAGCCTGTCTCACAACCCAGGCACATACAGAGGGCAGAGAAGGAGCCCGAGGCCGGGAGGCCTTGTGCCAGGGTCCCCCCTTCAGCTGCTGGGAGAGACGGTGGACTCAGCCCAGTCTGGGTCTCCATCTTCACGCAGAACTGGTCAGTCGTGAGCCTACTGTGTTCCCAAGACACAGCCCAGCCAACCCCCCAGCAAAGCTCCTGTCCTGAGACACGAGCTCTTTCTGATCTCCTAAAAGGGGGTCCCTTCAAAGGAGGTCACAGGTCAAACTTCACCCTGAGGCCTTGCCAGGCCGCTTCCCATAGCTGTGCCCACCAGGAGCCACCAAGTGAGTGCCACTGCCACACCCTTTCCAGCCTCCTGCCTGAGAGTGGGGGTGGGGGGGAAGAGGCACACAGGCGGGTGTGATGCAGACCCAAGTGCCGGGGACAGCACGGACCCAGACCCTCTCCTCAGTGCCTGCTTCCTGGCACCAAGCAGCCCAGGTCAGAGCTCTTCATTAGGGACAGAGACCAGGTCACCTTGAACACCTCTCCTTAGAGTCACACCTCCTGGTAGCTGTCCCCAGTGTCTAGCCCCTGCCAAGTTTCCCTAGCATTCCACCAAGCACATTACAGATGCCTCATTTAATCTTCGTGACAGCCCTTGGAAGTAGCCATTTCTTTATTCTTTTAATTTGATGAAGAAACTGAGGCTCTGAGAGGTTCCCAGATGACATAATAAGAGAGTTCCTGGATGTGAACCACAGACCCCTTGGGTGGAAACACCAGGAGGCGTTAGTTCCCCCTCCAACGGCTTCCTGATGCTGCTAAGATCAATGTTAAGCCTGAATCTGTGGCTGATGTGACCCCTACGTGGTCTGACCTCTCCCCGCTTCCCCAATGTCACTCAACTTCCACTTACTCTCCCTCTACTTCTGTGGGGGTGTGTGTGTTTGTGTTTGTGTGTGTGTGTGAGAGAGAGACAAGGGATTGAACCCAGGGGTGCTTAACCACTGAACCACACCCACAGCCCATTTTACTTGTTATTTTGAGACAGGGTCTCACTAAGTTGCTTAGGGTCTCACCTAATTGCTGAGGCTGGCTTTGAACTGGCGATCCTCCTGCCTCGGCCTCCTGAGCCGCTGGGATTACAGGCGGGCACCAGGCACCAGCTCTCTCCCTCTGCTTCCTTCTCTTTCTGGGGCCCTCCTTCTGCCCCTCAGCCTAGCCCAGCATGTTCAAGGACTTTGCAGTTGCTCTTCCCTGTTGGCATCCAGTTCCCCCAGCTCCTGCCACTCTGCCTCCTCGAGGCCACTCATGTCTTAGTTCAAATATCCCTGAGAGGACCCTGGGTCTCGTGACCCCTTTCATCTTCTTCAGAACACTTTTCCAGAGCTGAAATCCGATCCCCTTTGGTGATCAGGTTCATAGTTATTCCTTTCTCTGCCTGCTTCCCACCCCGCAGAGCGTGAGCTCCTTCAAGGCAGAAGATCTCCGTGCTGGACCCTGCTGAGCACCCACGGAGTAAAGCCATCCAGGAGGCTGTCCACACACCTGACCCTTCTCAGGACTCCACAGCAGAACCCCTGACTCTGGCCAGAAATCTTTGTTTAAGACCCTTGTGAGGTGACTCCACTTCTCTGACTACAAAGTGTTCGTGTAACCTCTGGACCTGCGTGAGCTCAGACTTTGTCCACACAAGGTTGTGAGGACAAAGTCTCTTGAGCGTACTTTTGGAGGCAGAAGTTCAATGCTAAACGTCGCTTTTTGTCACAACTCTTCATCCCACAAGGTCCTCAGACTACCTTTTTTTTTTTTAAGAGAGAAGGACAATGAGAGAAAGAGAGGGAGAGAGGATCAATTTTTATTGAGTTTTTCATGTGGCTTTCGTTGCTCTGATACTTAACCTGCGTACGTGGTGCTGGGGTTTGAACCCGTGTACTTGCGCATGCCGTAACCACCGAGCCATGGCTCCAGCCTCCCCAGACTACCTTCAAGGCTCAGATACATCATAAGTAGTGGTCAGCCAATGTCTCAGTTCTCCTTTGCTGCATAACAAGTAGCCCCAGACTTAGCACCGTGAAATGATCACCATTTTATTTGTTCAGAGGCTGTAGGACAGGGATCCTGGCAAAGAGGAACCGGGCTTTCTGCTCACATAGTCAGCGGAGTCTCTCACCAAGCTGCACTCAGATGGCAGCTGGGCTGAAACCACAGCGGTGGCTTCACTCACAAAACTGGCCCCCAGGTGGGAACACCCAGAAGTCTCTCCCTTCCTCTCTCCACGCAGCTCCCATCCCATGACTTCAGCTCCTTTGTGAAGTTAACCCCAGGAACGAGCGGTTCAGCAGCAAAGGCGGAAGCTCTGGACCCTTTAAGGCTCAGTCTTGGAAGTTGTCCTGTGTCTCTTCTCCTGTGTCCTGAGGGAAGCCGTCTCCACCTCTCCTTAGGGCCACATCATTAACACCCACACGGGATGGGAATGGGGTGCAGTGGAAACACAGCTCACCACCTTCAGTTTCCCCAGGAGTTTGGTGAACTAAGCTCCGCTTCTTTCAGATCACACATTTTGAGTCCTTTGTGTATCCTGCCAGTAGCGGGCAGGCAGTGTGGGCTCCTCTGTTCCCTCTGGGACTTCTGGGTGCTCTTGGCCTTGAGAGTAGAACCAGAAGCTTCCAGGGCATTCCCAGATCCTCCTGGCCTTTGCACGCCCTGCTCTTGGGTGTCAAACCGACCTTACCCCTTGCTGTGAGCAGCTCATAAGTATACGACCTCTGCACTGAAGAACCGTAATCGGCGGGCACTGACCCCTGACCTCCAGGAAATACTGAACGAACTAGATGTAGGACTTCAGAGCCATTGCTTCCATTTCGATTTCCAGGGCTGATTAGTATTGATTATCTATGCACTTCATTAATTTCCGTTTGACAGGCTCTTCCCCGAACGGTTAAAGGGAAGGGCTTGCTTCCTTATTTTTCCTGGGATTTAGGCCTTGTATACTCTAAACAACCCAATCATTGGGGCACTTTTTTCTTTTTGGCCACAGATTTGACCTCTCCCACAGTCACAGGCAGCCATTCAAGTTCACCCCTCTTTAAGTGGCATTGTCATGCTAGTGAGGGGCACAGCAGGCTCCTCCCAATACTGATGCTAATGGCTGGTGCCTGGGGTTAATGATGTTCTGCAGGGACAGGTAACAGTTAGCTGTGTCGGGCTCGCTGCTAAGTGTTTGACAAACTTTCTCTCATTAATTCCTCCCCACAAACCCAGGAGGTCAATCCTGATCTCATACCAGGTGTTGTGTCTGTCCCAGGGGAGCTGTCAAATGTGGAGAGACTGTAGGGCCACAGAGCCTGTTTTAAGCCACTTTTTTCCCTCTAGGGCTCTTGGTCTTGACACCGCCTCCACCTGGAAGCTTGACTCGTTCTTTGCTCTGAACAAATCCTGCATCTTGTCCTCTGGGACTCTGCTGAGGTGTCACATCTTCCGTCTTCAGAGAGGCCCCCAGGCCAGCCCTTCCAGCTCTTTATCTCCACCTTCCCCGAGTGGGAGCTGACAGTTCTCGTGTCCATTTCAGAGTTCATGTGGGAGCGAGCTCAGGGCCTCATTTATTCCTTTGCTAGCTGGAGAACCATCTATTGAGTCAAGGGACAAAGCCTCCCACCCGCTGCCCACCTGACCTTGGCCAGGTACTGAACTTGTCCGAGCCTCTGCTTCCTCATCTTGTCAAATGGAGATCGCAATTAGAACCCGCTCCAGAGGGCTGGCGTGAGAATTAATTGAGATACTACAGATAAACTTCTTAGCTCCTTGGTGAGACGTAGGCATTAGCAATTAAATTAAAACAAGTACTATCCTACTATCCTAGAGATTAAGGGCACTTATGCAATATGAAATAAAAGGTACATAGCACTTAGCCCAGCATCTGGCCACTGTGGGTGCTGCTAGGTGATTATTGTGACTGACTTTCCCTATGACATTGTAGGGACAAGGACGAATGATCCCAGGTGTGGACTGAGTCCTAAACTCTACTATTGACTGATGTATTTAAAGTTCGTAAGATCTTTTATCTTGACTTAGAAATGGAGGACAGGGGACCATTCCTTGGCCTGATGTCCCTGGAAAGCACAGTGCCCCACATGCCAGCAGCAGCTGGAGGTACAGGAGACCCAGGGATGCTGGGTGAATAGGGAGGAGCTGCATTGAAAGGCAGAAGCCACCACGAGTGACAGTGACTTCTAAGCACAGTTTCAACTTCAGCAGGGGATATTTGCAAACTATAAACTCGTGTGCCAAGGCAGCTCTGCAGGGCAAACGTAAACTGGGCAGCAGCTGCAGCTGGGCCTGATTCAACCGGGCCTGGAGATGCCCACCTGCAATCCCAGCGACTCGGGAGGCTGACACAGGAAGATCGCAAGTTCAAGGCCAGCCTGGGCAACGTAGCGAGGCCCTCAGCAATTTAGCAAGACCCTGTCTTGTAATTTAAAAATAAACAGGCCTGGGGCTGGAGCGGTGGCTCAGCAGCTGCAGTGCTTGCTCGGCATGCACAAGGACCTGGGTTTGAACCCCAACACCATGGGCACAACAAAGCGTTGGAGCAACAAGAACCACATGAGAAACTAAATAAAATCGATTCTTTCTCTCTCACACACTGTCCCTCTCTCTTAATAAACAAACAAACAAACAGGACTGGGGATGTGGCTCAGTGGTAAGGCACCCCCGGGTTCAATCCCCAGTACCAAATTAAATACATAAATAAAAATTTGGCCTAATTTAAAACAGCAAATGAGGATATTCTAAACCAAAGACTCCTCCATCCTCAAACTCACGGTTGGATATTATTGACTATTGACTACTGAGTAACCCCCGCCCCACCCAGTAATGTTGTATAGTTTGTTCTTGTTTTATTTTGTTTTACCAGAGATCGAACCCACGGCACTCAACCACTGAGCCACATCCCCAGCCCTTTTCACTTTTTTTATTTTGAGGCAGAGCCTCCCTAAGTTGCTGAGGCTGGCGTTGAACTTGCGATCCTCCTGCCTCAGCCTCCTGTGGCAGGGATTATAGGCGTGCACCACCAAGAGAGCAGGTGACATCTTTGCATCTCAGGTTGCTCCTCCATAGGACAAAAATAATAAGAACCCCCCCCCAGTGTGTTCTGAGAATGAAGGAGAAAATAATGCATGCAAAACACTCAATCCCGTCCCAGCACACCGGCCTGAGCGTTACAGGTGAGCTACTGTTATTATGAAATGAATGTGAATTCAGTCCCGGGAACGCACACAGGAATCGGAAGTTCACACTCGGGCTGAAAGCCCCCTCCACACTGCGCTCATTCTGGTGATGACTCCGCCATGTCTAGCTGTGTCTCTGAGCAAGTCCTGTCACCTCCCTGAGCGCCAGCATCCCCACCTGCAAAACTGGAACCTCCTCGGGGGCCTATGTGTGGCTCTGTGGCAGAGCGCTTGCCTGGCACGTGGGAGGCTGGGGGCTCCATCCCCAGCAGAGAAAAGGAGAAGCAGCAGCAGCAGCCACGCCCTCCGTGAGTGTGCGGTTACCACCGGCAAACTCATCAGGAGTGGGCAGCAGCTGCAGAGGAGGGGACTTCCGCCCTCCTGGCGCAAGCGGATTTACATCTGCCGATCCGCAGGTTGTACCTCCCGTGCGACACTGGGAAAAGCGAGCTCCCCCTTTAAATAATCAAAGAGGTTCACAAAGCAATAACAAATATACCGAGGTTTCTATGGAAACAATTATCTAATTAGGTTTTTCCTTTAATCAGAGGAGTCCAAATGGAGGAACTTGGTGCGTTTCTTGATTAAGGCCATTTGTGGTTTCACTGAGTTGCTGGAGGAACCCCAGGGCAGAGCACCCCCCTGCACCCAGGGTGCAAATGCTGCAGACTGAGGCAGAAGGCCCGGCAGCATGGGCAGAGGAGCCGATCGTTCCTGACAGCTGTTCGGCTCTGTCTGCTGACAGTCTTCTTCTCCGTGGTGGTCACAGCCCCAGCCTCATTTTCTCTGATGGAGGCTTCTCAAAGGACTAGGAAGGGAAGCCTACTAGAGCCAGCGCCCTCGTGCCCGGCCCTGAAGTTGTTCCATGTGGCCCCAGCTTGAAATGACTGTCAAGTGTCAGATTTGACGAGGCTGATATTTGGAATGTGCTACTCAACTTAGTCCCTGCAAAATGCCACTTTACGCCTCTCGTACCTGCCTTGGGAAAGATCAGAACAATTAGTTTTAATCTTAAAGGTCACGAACATATTCATCCTAATAATGGGGCCCAAAACCAGCCGGGAGCCAGGGAAATCTCACCTGCAGAGGCTCCTTCTGCAGACTAAACCACTGCGAAGAGGAGAGTCCACAGGGGGAGACCAGCTGTCCTTCAAGGTGACCCTGAGAAGCCATGTGCAGTGGGTCCTCTTTCAGCTCCAGAATATCTCTTCCGCAAAGCCAAGATGTCTACGTTCAAGCATTTTTTGAGCAAAAATGTAACCGTGTGCCAGATCCTGAGCTGGACCCTGCGATGGGAGATGGAAGGACAGGCTCTCCGTCCTCAGGCCAGAACTGCCGATCCAAGAAAACAGAAGAAGCTGAGACGGGGTTTCACGGTGGTGGATCTGTGTGGTCCAGGCATAGAGGGAGGATCACCTGGGAGACTGCACACAGGACGTGGGCATGGGGAGAGTCCTGGCAGGCAAGAGGCTCTGGGCAGAGAGGAAGCCCAGGAAGCGTGAGAGATCTGGCCTGGAGAGGAGCGTGAGGGGGATAACTGAGGTGATCAGGGTAGGAAGACATGAGGCCGAGTCTGGATCCAGAACAGTTGATGAGTTGGGGTCATGAAAACCAAACTGGAGAAGCAGGTGGTCGCCCACAAGTTCACCGTTGGAAAGTTAACCCCTAAACACACATGCTAATGGTATTTGGAGGTGGGACCTTTGGGAAGTAATTAGGATTATATGCGGTCATAAGGATGAGGCCCCCTTGATGGCATTAGAGGCCTTGTAAGAAAAGGAAAAGGGACGCAACCTGGCTGGCACTTTTGCTGTGGTCTTGCCAACTGATGCCCTCTGACATGGCATCACAACAGGCCCTCCCCAGACACTGGTGCCAAGCTCTTGGGATTCCCAGCCTCCAGATCCATGGGCTAAATGAACCTTTATTCTTTATAAATTACCCAATCTCAGGTATTTTGTTATAGTGACAGAAAAAGAACAAAGACAGATAGGGACCATGAAACTGTACCAGACCTACCAAGTTCAAAGAGTAAAACAAAACCAACAGAATACATACAGTACATTCAGAGATTTGTTGCAAGGAATTGGACTTACTCAATCCATTGGCGAGGGCACAGGAACTGCAGGCTGGGATAGGCGGTTGGGGGGGGGCAGCTGCTGCCAAATCAGAATTTCTTCCTTGTCAAGGAGCCTCAGCTCTGTTCTTCTGGCCTTTCCACTGGAACGATCAAGCCCACCCTGATTATCTGGGACAATTTCCTTTTCTTGAGGTCAGCTGCTCGTGGAACTTAACCACATCTGTAAGACACCATCCCAAACCACCTCCGTGACATCCGCAGGCCGAAGTCACTGCTCCCCGCCCTCCCCACCCCCCACCCCCGTTGCTCCCCAATTTAAAGGTGACATGCTATAGCAGCCTCCAAAGCCATTCAAACGACCGCGCCTGACCAGAGACAGCTTTGATTGAGGAGGGCTGCCCCCAGGACTGGTAGGAGTACGTGCCGATGCTGGGCTGGGGCAATGTGGTCGAGACAGGGAGCCTCTCCCTGCGGCCCGGAACCGGAAAGGCATAGTCCTGGAAGCCAAGCACATCTTCATTCCAATCCCAGCCTGACTGCTCGCACCTCTAAAACGTGCAAAATGAGATAATGCCCTAAAGGTTCATTGCGAGATTAAGATGTAAAAGTGTGGCGGTGCAGTTTCTGTGGTGGTCAAGCTTCTAGAAGTTTCTTTTCACAAGGGACAGCCGTCCTTAACTAAGGTTCATTTGGCCGCAAATAATAGGGGCCGATGTGCGCTGAATTAGGTAGAAAGGGCAATTTATTGAACAGTTGAGCCTCAGGAAAAAATGGGCAGCAGGGAAGTCCGCCGGCGCTCAGCGGACGAGCACTCCCCTCTTTCCCTAGGGAACGCTGCCAATGACCACACTCAACGCTCATTGGGCACCAGGCTCGGTGTCTCTCAGTGGTTCTCGAGAAAAATAATCTTATTGGATGACTTGGGTCAGATGTTACCCAAGAGCCAATCAGCTATGGTCTAGGAATGGCATCACAGACAACAAATATGGGTGAGAAAATGAATATTATTGGGCTGTTTGGGTCACATGTTTGCCAGGATCCAATCAGCTACGGCCTAAAATTGCTATCACAGACAATACATATGAGTGAGAAAGTGAATGTTATTGGACTGTTTGGGTCACATGTTTGCCAGGATCCAATCAGCTACGGACTAAGAGTGACGCCATAGACAACAACTATGGGTGAGAAGATGAATGCTATTGGACTATTTGGGTCACATGTTCCCCAGGATCCAACCAGCTACGGACTAAGAGTGATGTCATAGACAACAAACATGGCTGAGAAAATGAATGCTATTGGACTATTTGGGTCACACGTTTGCCGGGATCCAATCAGCTATGACCCTAATTGTTGTCATAGAAAACAAATGTTGCCGCCAGGTCTTAGCCTATGGACAGAGTGACTGCCTCTGGAGAGCTGTTTCGGCGTCTTAGGAAGTTGCTGCCTTCTCGGTGAGAGCGTCCTGTTGCTCCCTATCTCTGTGACCTTTCTGCTGTGACCCTAACCCTCACCTTCTTTCCTCCATTCTTCTGAAGACCTTGCAGTGACCTCTCTAACTGCACACACCGTCCAGGACTAATTATCCGCCGTGAGTTATGTGTCCTCATCTCTAAGATGGAGATGAAAATACTCTGGACAGAATTGCCGTGAAGACGAAAGACTACTGCCCTGGCGCTTGGCTCTTAGGATCATTGCCCTTGCTTTCCTGTTATTTGTTGTTAGAGAAGCGATGTTTCTGGCTGCCCAATGGGGCTTAGTACCGAAAGAAAGAAGTTCACGATGGAAGACAGGCCTCGCAGCCCACCGTCTCTGCTTGGAATCTCATCCCGCCCCTTAGCAACCGTGAGACAAGTCACGCACCATCCCTGAGCGTGTTTCCTCTTTGATAGAAAGAATAGTAATAATGATCTTGCAGAAACATTACTAGGATCAAATGGCATCCTTCAGGGGGTGAGCGTAGCAAAATGCCTGGTGTGTAGTAGGTGCTCAATAAAAGCAAAGTCTTGTTATTTTAACTCCTATTAATGAAACCATTTATTTAGTCAAATTAGTTCCTGCATAACAGGACTCTCCCAGCAGCAATCCGGTCTTCACGTGTATCGTGGGCACTTGGGTGATGGCTAATAATTATTGCAAATTACAGTTCAGACTCCTCCCACTGGGAACTCTAGGGTTAATATTTTCCAAGCTGAGCAGTGCTGTCATGGGCTTCAAGGTCAACAGTAGTTTCCGGACAACAGCGTGATTTTTGCATATGGCACTGGCGGGATCCTCTCTTTCCTGAGATCGGAGGTAATTTGGAGCACCACTTCCTCAATCATGTGTCCTTTGTGAGCTCACAGAGCTGAAACCCCCACAGGGCCACACCAGCATGATGATTTGGCACCTTGAATGGACTGCAAGGAAATCAGGCTCAGATGAGGAGCTACCTAAGCACATTTCATTCTCATCTGCCATTTACCCAGAAAGGCCACTGCCCTGCATCTAAATAACCCGATGCCTGTCTTTAAAATGTACTCACTTGCTCCCTTTCCCGACTCACTAAATCAGGATAAAGAAAAAAAATCCCTCTGTCTTTAGCACAGCCCGAGCAATTTACACACCCCATAATTCCCACATAACCCTGCACCCTCCCCGCACTTCTGCAGGACATTTAATAGAAGGCTGTTGCGCTGCCATCTCTTAGTGTAACCGCATTGTTACTGTATGGAGATGTGCCACGGTGAATTTTCGAGTAAACGGAGAAGTGCTTCAGAAGTGCTGGGAAATTACCTATTTCTGAGCCGACGAATAGCATACGTTTAGGGACAAGAGTCAACATTCTGAATTATCTTCTTCTGCGTGTTAGTTTCCAACTCTCCACACATCTTTAGACTTGGATTGAATTAGACATGCTCTGCTGATGCCTTTTAACTTGATCGTTCTCAATTCCCCTCCTGGGAGGCAGAGTTGTCTAGTGGTTAGGGCCACAGACTTGGAGCTCTGGCTCCGTGAGTTCAAATCCTATTTTGGCCACTTGATACCTATGTGTTAATAATAGCCAACGCATGTACTGACACATATATCGCATTTGGTGTGTGCTAAGGAGTGTCTTAGTATGTTACCAGTGTAGATTTACAGCACTCTGCGGGAGGTATTTTTGTTATTGTTGCTATATTGCAGATAGAAAACCAAAGCACAGTGAGGCTGAATAACTTGCCCAAAGTCAAGATCCAGTCAATGATCAGGCTGACCTTTGAACCTGAGATCCCGACTCTGGAATCCCTGTTCTCAGATGCCCAGCTTAATCTCTTTGAGCACTACCTTTCCCGTCCAGAAACTGGCAGTAGTGTTAATACCTGCTTCTGGGATGGTTGTAGGATTAAAATTTGGAGCAAATGCGTATAAAGTGATTAGTGATTACCTAGAATATAGTATACACTCAATGAATGTTGGCTGTCACCGTGATGAGCAGCTACCTTACAGGGCCTGTGCCTTGGACGGCTCCAGGGGCATCATTTGCATAGAATGCCCTTGTGCATCTTGGAGACCTTTCCCTCTCTCCTAGATGCTGGGCACCCTCTGCGCTTGTGTCACGCAGGATCACTGTGGACAAGGCCTCTGCACAGCTCAGGCAGGTAGAGGCTGAAGGGGGGGACAGCTGTCAGGAATCTGCAGTGAGCCAGAGAAGAGATGGTGAGGCCTGAACCAGGGCAGGGGGACCAGTTCAAGGACAGCATCGTCCTGGACGACTCAACATTTCTGCAAGATCAGCCAGACTTAGGGCCTACGAGCAGCCCGAGAAGAAGCAAGCCTTCAGCAGCGCAGCCGAGCCTCTGTGCAGGGCTGGCTAGATCACTCTTGAGACTTAGTGCAAAAGGAAAACAGGGGACCCTTGTTTAAAAATTAAGAATGCCGAGGCAGCGGCAGTGGCCTTAACCACACGCAGGGTGCTTCTAAGCCTGGGGCGCTCTGCACCTGTCCAGGCCACATTCCCAGACAGCCCACTCTGCCTCTGCACGGCCATCCCACTCCCACCCCCACAAACTGGAGATGCTCACAAGCTCCTCCACGCATCTGAGCTCCCTCCAGGAACTCGAAGGAGCTCGAAGACAAATCTGTGCCGGGTGGGAAAAGATGGTCTGGACCCTGGCAGGAGAGGGGCTGAGAAGATGAATCCTTAGCCCAAATGAGCTGTGATTAACTGCAAATGCTAAGGGTGCTTTGGGGAAGCCAGAGTGGGTAAGTTGAGTTCACTAGGAGGCAGCTCACAGAACCTTCCAGAATAGCCTCCACCCGAGGAGAATGATGGAGCAGTAACTCCTTGAAAGGCTCCCTTGCCCTACATCAGGCTGCTGAGCCAGGAGCTGTGCCACCCACCTGCCTGTAGAAGAGACACACCAAGACCCGAAGAACCCCAGCCCAAGGTGTGACCCACCAGCCTGCCGGACACCCGTACCTCGTTCACCAACCAAGCCAGAGGCAGCCTGGAGAGGTCACCTAGGAAGGGTGCTGGTGTGGTCTGAGGCATGTGGACAAACAAGGTGACGTCCGGGCCATCCTGATATACCACCTTCAGAATGCCCTGGGCTGAGGTTTCCGCAGAAAGTCCCCTTTACAAACGCAGTCATGTCACCAGGGAGGGTGACCACACAGCCTTCACGGGAGCATACGACTAGACTGGCTCTTTTCCGAAGGACACTGGACAGGTCAGTTTTGAAAGGGGGATGACAGGGCTGAGCACTGAGGCATGGGTTGGAGAAGGGGTGAGGGCCTTCCACATCAGTACCGTTCATTCATTCACTCCTTCCCTCCCTCTCTGATATTCGGTGAGCGTCTCCAGGGACTCTGCTTGCACAGGAGGACACCAGGGAAATGCCATGTGTCCCCAGCCATTGGACTGTGCGCCTCTGCTGCGCCTCCACCCGCTCCACCCTCGGGACGCTCAGACGTACTCTCCACTCTTATTTCCTGGTCTCAGTGGCCTGTGGGTGTCACCGTCCTTATCGAGAGTCCTTAGAGTTTACCTCAGTTCCTCCCCCACTGCCCATGGCATATTCTCCCTCCCCAAGGGGTGTTTTCTTAGCTGTTTCCCCATTCTTACTGTGAGGGCAAGAACTTGAGTCTCTCCCAGCGCTTGGGAGGCTGAGGCGGGAGGCGGAGGCAGGAGGAAGGCAAGTGCAAAGCCAGCCTCAGCAACTTAGACCCCCAAGCAAATCAGCCGGACCCTGTCTCAAAATAAAAAATAAAAAAGGAATGGGGGCCGGAGCGGCGGCTCAGTGGTTAGAGCACTTGCCTGGCAAGCACGAGGACCCGGGTTCAAACCCCAGCACCACACACGCAACTAAGTGTGGGAGAAACAAAGGCCAGATGAAAAACTAAAGTTGATTCTTTCCTCTCTCTCTCCCTCCCTCTCCCTCCCTCTCTCTTAAAAAAAAAAGTGGGGCACCCCTGGGTTCAATCCCTGGTACCAAACCAAAAAAAGGAACTTGAGTCTCCTGGTTCTTTAAATCCCTAGAGCCCAGCCAACGTGGCACGCAGTACACATGTGTGTCTAAGGAAGTCCTGCCCTGGCTACAGGTGGCTCCAGGTCCCCAGTGGCTGGCTGTCCTCATGTCCATCTTTCAGACGATTCTTTTATTGGTTTCCATTCTTTTTTTTTTTTTAAGAGAGAAGGACAGTGAGAGAGAAAGGGAGAGACAGAGACAGAGAGAATCCATTTTTATTGAGTTTTTCACACGGCTCTTGTTGCTCTGACACTCAGCTGTGTGGGTGGTGCTGGGGTTTGAACCTGTGGGCTCACGCATGCCCGGCAAGCACCGTAACCGCCGAGCCACCGCGCCAGCCCCCGGTTTCCATTCTTTGCAGAATGTGTGCCCTACCACTCATCAGCACATCCTGGCAGTCCTTGAATTTCCTGACCCAGGGAAGGACACAGATGGACGGAAGGAGCTCTTGCCACGTTTTTGACATCACAGCGTCCTGAGCAGCCGCGGACTCCACCACTGTAGAGTGCGCGGTGGTGTTGAGCGTTTCTCAGCCCCGACGCACTTGCTCATTCTGGAGCGTGTACAGCACCCGGTAGCGTCGAGCGCTTGGCAGTTCTTTGGTTTGGAAGTCGTCTGAGTGATTGCCACGAGTTTGTTCAGAATCCTCCAGCCGGGCTGTGGGCGTCCAGAGCTGGCCTCCCAGGGTGGAAGAGCCAGGCTGGGTGTCACCTTGTGGCTCTCTCTGCTCCCAAGTCCCACCCGTTCCACCTCCTCTCCCTCGCTCACTCTTGTTGTGTTTAACGGAAAACCCAGCCCTGGAACCGGCCTTGAGATGCCTCCAGATCCTCAGAAGCCACCCTTTTGAACTCGGTCCCTCCGCTGTTAATCTGCTTGGACAGCTTATTAAGATTTCATTACCTGGAAACAGGAACTTGGCGTGAGCAGGGGTTGGGTCTTCCTGCTTGTGGGGCCAGGTGGGAGCCCTTGGCGGAGGCCCTTGGTGGAGGCCCTTAGTGGAGGCTTTTGGCGGAAGCCCTTGGCAGAGGCCCTTGGTGGAGGCCCTTAGTGGAGGCCTTTGGCGGAGGCCCTTGGCGGAGGTCCTTGACGGAGGCCCTTGGTGGAGGCCCTTAGTGGAGGCCTTTGGCGGAAGCCCTTGGTGGAGGTCCTTGGCGTAGGCCCTTGGTGGAGGCCCTTAGCGGAGGCCCTTGGCTAGGCCCTTGGCGGAGGTCCTTGGCGGAGGTCCTTGGTGGAGGTCCTTGGCGGAGGTCCTTGACGTAGGCCCTTGGTGGAGATCCTTGGCGTAGGCCCTTGGTGGAGGCCCTTGGTGGAGGCCCTTAGTGGAGGCCCTTGGCTAGGCCCTTGGCGGAGGTCCTTGGCGGAGGTCCTTGACGGAGGTCCTTGGTGGAGGCCCTTGGCGGAGGTCCTTGGCGGAGGCCCTTGGCGGAGGTCCTTGGCGTAGGCCCTTGGTGGAGGCCCTTAGTGGAGGCCCTTAGTGGAGGCCCTTGGCGGAGGTCCTTGGCGGAGGCCCTTGGCGGAGGCCCTTGGCGGAGGTCTTTGGCGTTCCGCATTGGAAACCTCGCTGCGTGCTGCTTTTTCTGCCCCGGCTGTCACCCGGGCCTCGTCCTCACCCACCTTCTCAGCCTGCATCCACCTGTTGACTCCCCATCCGAGCCCTGCTCCGGGGCTCTATTAGGCCGAGGAATGAATAGGCTGCGCTCCTTGGATGCCACGGGATTCCCAAGCCCCAGGTCTCGGGACCTGGCGCAGGACATCCCTCCGGCCACAGGCAGGCCTCTGGCTTCAGTCCTCTCCTTCCACCTGCAGTGAGTGGAAATGTCCAGGAGCCCACTGGAGGCAGGGACAGCAGCCTCCGTCCCCAGGGGCCTGGAGAAGCAGGAGGTGGTGAGGGAGCAGGGCCCCAGGCCTGCTCCGTCCTGTTGTGGCGAGCGGCCCCCAGGTCTCCCCAGCCCGCTTGCCTGACGAGCTGGGCAGCAGGACCAGCGTCGGCCTTTAATCCCTGCGCACACAGCTCACGCCAGCCGCACGTCTGATCACAGCAGCAGTGGCGGCTGGGCCACTGATCCTGCCGTGGGATCAAGCGGCCTTCACTTTCCCCGGAGCGGCTGCGCGGGCCGGGTGGCTGGCAGTGCTATGAGACTCCAGCCGTCACACTGTCACTGCGCCTGCCCAGGGCCTCTCCAGTTGCCGCTGCCTCCGATCTCCAGAGAACCCTCCCTCCCCACCCGGGCTCAGGCTCCCCTGGCTGCCATGGAGGACGCGAGCTGCCCTGGCCCAGGGGTTGGGAACAGGCTCCCTGCCTATTCGTCCATTCTGTGGTTACTCGTTGAGAACCTACTGTGTGCCAGACCCGGTTCAGGGTGTGAGGAGACAAAAACGCACACGACACCATTTGTCATAGTTTGAATCTTCATTGTCCCCCCAAGACTACCTGTTGGACACTTGGTCACCAGCTTTTGGTGCTGTTGGGAGGTGGTAGAACCTTTAGGAAGTGGGGCCAGTGGGAGGAAGTCAGGTCATTGGGGCGTGCCCTTGAGAGGGGCCTGGGGACTGAGCCCCTTCCTGTCTCCCTCTCTCTCTCTCTCTCTCTCTCTCTCTCTCCTTCCTGGCCACCATGAGCTGAGCAGCTTCTCTTCACTGCACGCTGCCTCACCATGGTCCCCATTGCAATGGGATCAGGTGATCATGGACTGAAGGCTCTGAAACCATGAACCAAAGCAAACCTTTCTTCCTTATAAGTTAATTTTCTCAGGTACTTTGTCACAGCAACAAAAAGCTAACTCGCACCATCCCTGCCCCCAAGACACTCTCAGCCCCTTGTCAGGCAGGTCAGAATATCAGAGAATCCCCCCACCACCGCTACGACATGGAGAAAGCAAGACTGGAAGCAGGGACCTGTTAAGAGGTGACCACAATGGTCCCAGCAAGAGAGAATGATGTAGCAACTCAGGCCCCTGCAATGGTGGCTCTGGTACCCCAGAGGCTGACTATGCTGGACAGAGGAGGGGAGGCAGGGAGGAGCCCCAGGGACCCACAGCCTCCTCGGGGCCCCTTCCTTGCACTTCGCAGCTGAATTCTGCATCCCCCTACCCCATGCAGCCTCGTGGTTAAGGGGCTGAGTATCTGGATCCAGCCTCACTGGGTTCAAACCCCAGCTCCGCCACCTGTTGGCTATGTGACCTCCAACAAATCGTTTATCCTCTGTGCAGCCATTCATAGATGCACATGGGTGAGGACCGTAACAACCTCGCCATGGGTCTTATGGGGGCGACTGACTGTTGTGGACATTGTGCACACAGTAAGCACTCAATAAATATCCCCTCTCCTTTCTCCTGCTCGAAGCTGTTTTACCATTTATAGTTTGACAGCTCAGAAAAGGGCCCAGTTTATGTTTGAAGTCAGTGAAACTCAGGGTATTCAGGAGCCAGAGTGGCCTGTGGGTGGCTGCTGCTCTGGCAAACAAGCCCCCATGCCATCCCTCCCGTCCCCCACCACCCTGGGACCCCACATGCCCTGCAGCTGCACCTGAGGAAATTAAAAGCTGGATTGGTTTCTCTGGCTTAAGCAGCGATCCTGACCTTTTGCTCCCACCAGGTGTGTAAGTGCCCTTTGCTGGGATCTCTCTGGCTCCTAAGGATGCAGCCCGGCTTGGAGGTGGCCTCAGGGCCCCTCCCTGGCAGGTGCTTCTGGGTGTCCGCTCATAAATGCAGCCACGGAGGGTCAGCAGGGCACGGAGGGTCAGCAGGGCAGGGCGGGGGGGTGGGGGTTGCCTTCTTCGTGGAAGCCCAGCGAGGATTTCTGACTTTCTAAACCAGAGCTGGGAACCGAGAGAGGAGTGGGGTCCCTGGACACCCCCTGTCATTCACAATGGAGCCCTCTGTCCCTCTGCCTGCTGCTCCTGGTACACGCTGGGCGCACCGTCCCTCAGGACCATTGCACGAGCTCTTCTGGTTGCCATGCTCTGCTCGGAGGGCACCCAGCGAGCTTGCATCATGCAGGATTCCTCGGAGATCTGTCCCCTTCCTGGCTGACCCTGTCTCCTCTGTCCCCTCTGCACTTGGTCCCTCTGATGGGAAGCGCCTGGCCAGCTCCTCTCCAGCCTTGGTTCCGATTCTGACCCTGGTCCCTTGTCAGCCTCAGAAGTCTGCAATTCCGTCGTCACTCTTCTGGGTCACATTCTTGCACAAAGTGCTGAAGCTCACTCCAGGACTGTCCCGCCTTGGCCCAGTCCTCCCAGGGCCCTCTTCCCTAACCCGGGCTTCACCAGCCACAGGACAGGC
Organism: Aplodontia rufa; assembly: GCA_004027875.1. Classification (NCBI taxonomy): domain Eukaryota; kingdom Metazoa; phylum Chordata; class Mammalia; order Rodentia; family Aplodontiidae; genus Aplodontia; species Aplodontia rufa. The sequence goes on from PVKS010015704.1 coordinate 40,210, forward strand.
CCCTCCAGGCCCACATCTGAGTGAGGCTGTGTGGCCTGTCCCTGTCCTGCTTTAAGACCTGCCTGTGACAGCCACATCGCCACCTGCCACCCCAGCCCCGTGGGTGTGGGACCTTGTCCTGCCAGCTGGATTGCAGTGTCTGGAACAGAGCCTGGTGCGTGGTGGCTGCAGGCACCAGCCTGGGAGGGGCAGAGTCCTCCAGAGAGCTCCGCGTGGCTTCCGTTGAACAGGAGCTCTTGGTTTGGTTCAGCTCAACCTGTGGCCCTGTTAGAAATGACCATCCCACTGTTGGCAAGTGCAGGACCTTAGAAGGCGTGTCCCTGGGCATTCCTGCCTTAGCGATCACATGCGCAGTACCCAGCCCTCCCACTTAAGGATGAGAGAGACCCAAACTTTACTGGAGATAAGAAAGAGGCTGACCCATCTCTGTCCCCACAGCAGCACTGAGGCAAAGGGAAGCAGCGCCTGAGCCAGCAGAGGCCAGGCGGCTCCCAGGTCTGCCCCAAATAACGGGACAACAGGTTTGTGGGCTTAAAAGCAGCAAAGTGAGCTACCTGGGCGTGTCATTTGGAGGCCACTTGGGTGGCTCATGGAGGCAGGAAGCAGGAAGTGGTGCTGGTTTTAATTTAACTCTTTTGTCCAAGAAATGCCACCTGGAGATGGTGCCATGGGATTCTGGAAGCCAGTCCAGGAGATGGGAGTCTGGGAAAAGAGATCAGTGTGAGAGGTCATGCAAGCCTGTTGGAATCGAGTGTTAGCGGGCAGCACAAAGATGGAGCACCAAGTTCACATTATGTCACGTCAAGAAAAATGGGCACTCCGGGCACGGTGGCACACACCTGTAATCCCAGCTGCTCAGGAGGCTGAGGCAGGAGGATCACAAGTTCAAAGCCAGCCTCCGCAACTTAGGCCCTGAGCAGCTTAGCAAGGCCCTGTCTCAGCATTAGAAATAAAAAGGGCAGGGATGTGGCTCAGTGGTTAAGCACCCTTGGGTCCAATCCCTGGTACAAAAAGAAAGAAAGGAAAGAGAAGAGAAAGAAAGAAAAATGGTCACACTCTTCCTCCCCTTCGCCTTTTTTGTTCAATTTGCAGATAGAGGTTCTGTAGCTATGAGGCTGAGGGTCCGGCTGCAGTCAGGAAGACGGAGCTCCAAATTCCCGTAGGATTATAACGGAGCCGAGCAGTTCTAGAGCCCTGTGATGTGGCTAACTGCCTTTGCTTGTGTGAGGACACACTGTTGCTCCACACAGCAGAATCTTCAGCGTGAATTCCTTAAAACTTATCCCTGGGCTGGAGCCATGGCTCAGCAATTGGAGCCCTTGCCTGGCATCCACAGGGACCCAGGTTCAAAGCCTAGCACCATATACACAGCTAAGAGTCAGAGAAACAAAAGCCAGATGAAAACATAAAGTTGATTTTCCCTTTCTCTCTCCCTCACTCTCCCTCTCTCTCTGAAAAGTAAAAAAAAAAAAAAAAAACGTACGCAGCTCATGACTAATTAAAAGACCCCAGATATGTCACCCCTCCAAGTCTCAGCTTCCTCATCCGCAAAGTAGGCATCCCAGTATGTGATATCGCTGAAGTTCAGTCCCTAGATCAACACACAGATGATGCTAACTCTATTTATTTGTCAAAAACTAATGCAGTGCCTGTGATGTAGCAGGGACCCTTCTAGTCGCTCGACAGGTACTAATGCGTCCATGTAATAACACAGAGGGACGTTTATTTCCCCAGTTTTAAGACAAGGAACCAAGGTACAAAATGGTTAAGAAAAATGTCAAAGCCAGGTGTGGTGACGCACATCTGTAATCCAGTGACTCAGGAGGCTGAGGCAGGAGGATCACAAGTTCAAGGTCAGCCTCAGCACCTCAGCAACTCAGCAAGATCTTGTCTCAAAATTAAAAAAAGAGGGGGAGCTGGAGATGTTCTCAGCGGTTAAGCACCCCTGGTTTCAATCTTCAATACCACTCCCCCCGCAAAAAAAAAAAAAAGAAAAAAAACCCGTCCAAGTCCCACAGCGTGGGTGTGCAGAGGTAGAATTCAAACCCGGGTGTGGAGCCTCTGTCTGTCCCCGCTCTGCTGGCTCTTTCAGATTGGGGTCACCTACTCCATGCTTGACCCAGGCGGCAAATGGAAAAGGAATAGAAGCACAGCCCTGCTTTACGTGGCCTCGTCTCTCAGTAGGAAGCTCGCAGTCTTATGAGGTCCTTCAATATAAAGAAGAGATTCATCAGGGGGCACAGCAGCCGAGCAACTTGAAAACATCACCCAGAACCTCTCCATGCAGATAACAACAGCTTTCATGGTGAGCTTTGCTTTCTGAGAGTCAGATGAATGGAGACCCAGTGAGAAATAAATGCTTGTTGCTATGACACTCTGCTGTTTCTGGGGATGTTTGTTACTGCAGCATAACCTCGCCTCGCCTGTCTAATACACCCTCTTAATACCAATCAAAGTTTCATTTGTAGGATGTGCATTTAGACGTATGTGCTATGAATGCTTGTTGAGTTGAGATGAACCACATTCACTGCATTGCTTGAGGCTGTGGAAATGGTATTTTCATTCTTCCACCCACAAAGTCTTCATTTTCGACACCTGGGGGATGCATGTTCTGTTTTCGGGTTTGCCAACTTTTGCAGCTTTCGTTAGCTATGATAAATTATTCTAACTTCTTTAGAATATTGATGTGGTCGATATTCAGTAAATGAACACAAAATACCATCAGGTCTGAGGGTAACGTCCATTCAATCTCCAGAGGAGCCAGTCCAGTTGTTAAAATTATCAGAAATGGACCCGACCCACACTAATTCTGCAGAGAGGATGTGTTATTGCCTCCGACACCACTAATTTAATCAGATCAAGTTGATGTCAAGAAAATAAAGTTCCTCCTGCCATGGTGGGGCTCAGGATATAATTACCAAATGGCTTTGGCTTTTATATGGAAACCTCTTAACATTTTTTAAAGTAGTAGGCTTTAACTAGATTTTACAAATTTAATGTGCAGCTCAGTTTCAATTCTGGAATCTTACATGATATTTTATAGGATGCCTGGGAGACCCCAATCAGGATTCTTTTCTTGAGTCCATTTCCATATCTTCATGCAACTAATAAAGCACTATTAGATAACAGATGTCCCCAAAGGCCATGTGTCTTCCACTGAATTATAGAGACATTTCAGAATATCTGAGCACACTTATTTGTGTCGTTGAAACTCAAGCTGGGCATATAAAAGCCCCCCTGAGATCTGGATTTATGGTGAATAGGGGGCAGCTACAGATCCAGCCCAGAAGCACCCCACGACTCCAAGACTGATCTGGAGTGTCAGATCCAGACAGATATGGAGATTTTTTTTTTAAGAGAGAGGGACAATGAGAGAGAGAGAAAATCAATTTTACTCAGTTTTTCATGTGGCCTTCATTGCTCTGACACTTAGCTGTATACATGGTGCTGGGATTAGAACCTGTGTCCTCATGCATGCCAGGCAAGCACTGTAACCACTGAGTCACCGCTCCACACCCAAGATCTTGAGTTTTTTATGATCACAAAACCAGGAAGCACAAATGTCCCAGCAATCCCACTCTGTGTGTGTATACTCAAGACCCAAAATGCATGCGCGCACAACCGTGTATGTGAATGTTTACAACAGCATTGTTCACAGCAGCCAAAAGGTGGAGACAGCCCGCAAGTCCGTTAATCAAGGCATCGGTAAACCAGATGCGGTACGTCCATACCATGGACTATTATCCAGCCATCAAAAGGAAGGAAGCACTGACACGTGCCACCGCAGGAACGAACCTTAAAAACATTAATGAAAGACCCGTTTATGACCCGTTCACAGGAAGTGTCCAGAGGAGGCAGATCCAGAGGTAGAAGGTAGATGAGTCTTTCCAGGACCTGCAGGAGGAAAAGCGAGCGACTGCTTTTGCTTTTGGAGGTGATAAAAATGCTCTGGAGTTAGACAATGGTGACAGTCTGTGATTGGATGGATGTACTGAAAATGACTTATGCACTACACATTGTATTATGGTCTACACATTGTATGTAAACAAAAGTGTGGGAGGAAGGGAGGCGAGAACTGTCTGGCCCAGCTACCCTGTGCTCTCTGCCTCACCCCAGCCAGCTCCTCGGGGAACCTTTGCTCTTCTGAGTCCACAGATCGAGGCCAGGAGGGAAGCTCATGTGGTCAGGGCTGGCGTCCCTGTCAAGGTGTGGGTGTGGCAAGGAGCTGGGGGGCTCCGGTGTGAGCAGGGCAAGGCAGGAGCGGAGGACGTGCATGCGGTCTGTGGCCAACCAGGGAGCCGGTCCCGTGGCGGCAGCACTCGGGGCTCTCCTGAAAGGGCATGGATGGTGATTTAGGATGTGCCACCCTCCGTAAACCCTCTACTCCCCAGTGGCTCCTCTTGAATGGTGGTCATTTGTCACGTCCAGGGCTTCCTCAGCTGTCACGAGCACCAATGCATTTATGGGCGTGGGGCTTGCTCCGAGGTCGCTGTTCCACCCCTCCTCCTCTGTGCAGGGCGGACTTGTCTCTGGACCCTTCCAGATCCACCCTGTCATACCCTGCTTGTTTATTTTTATTTATTTTCACTTGTGGGGTGTTTTGTTTTGTTTGGTGCCAAGAATGGAATCCAGGGCCTCTCCCATGCCAGGCAGGCGCTGTATCCCTGAGCTGCGTCCCCACCACACCCTGCTTTTAGATCTCTTCTAGGCTTTCCTGGACTGTCTCTGGGCAGTGGCTCTGAACCACCGGCACCTCTGCCCCCAGGGGACATTAGGCAACACCTGTTGACGTGTTTGGCTGTCATGACTGGTGGCGAGGTACCTGGTGTCTAGTGCATGAAGTCCAGGGATGCTGCTAAATGCCCCACTGTGTGCAGGATGGCCCACACCACCAAGAAGCATCGGTCCCAAAGGGCAGCAGTGTGCGTGGAGAGGTCAACCTGTCCACCCCGGCTGCGCTGTGCCATGGGTGCACGAACGCTGTGAATGTGAACCAAAGACTTCTTTATAGACCCTGCCCCTGCAGACCCTGCTCCTCATAGACCCTGCTCCTGCAGATCCTGCTCCTCTAGACCCTGCCCCTCTAGACCCTGCTCCTCTAGACCCTGCTCCTTTGGACCCTGTTCCTCATAGATGCTGCTCCTGCAGACCCTGCCCCTCTAGACTCTGTTCCTCTAAACCCTGTTCCTCATAGAT
>PVKS010015705.1:0-45436 GCA_004027875.1 Aplodontia rufa
CTTGATTACTCTCAGGATGGGAAATTTCTTTATTTTGGGCATCTCCTATGATCCTACAGTATGGCTTTCCAATCCCTTCCATTCATTACAATGTTCATGAATTCATTGTAATTGCCAATTAATTTTCAAACTTTGAGTCTTTCATTATAAAATCTCAATCTAAAATTTTGTTCTCCCAGTCCAGTTTTCACAATTTTTTAAATTCCTCTCTTATAAACATCTAAACTGGTTTTCTCCTTCTTTCCCATAGAACTCATATGCATAAGCAGCAACATTATAATAAGTTAGGGTAGGCTATCCTGCTGTAACTGTTAAATAGGACAGAATAATTATTGTTGAAGCATGCACACACACACACACACACACACACAATGATCTCAAAAGCTTATCACAAGTAAAATATGTCACTCTAACTCCATACAGTGTAGTCAGTTGGAGGAAGAGGAATAAGGAGGTTGCTTTACTTGGTCATTCAGGGTACTATTAATGAAAAGCAATGATAATATTGCAGCAACAATAACAAAAACTAATATGCCCCAAGTATTATAGATCTCTACCCTGCTCAAAAATTTGACTACATATATTTTTATAGTTGGTTCATTCCTTTGTTTTTTTATATTTACTTTCATGTGTTCTCCACTCTCTTTAATTCCATGATCACCTTCTTCCTTCTTTTGCCTAAATTGTCATAGAACATTATTACAGAGATTTATCTACCTGCCTTGTACCACCAATCATTAAAATACCCCTGTATCTGAAACTCACTTTCTTGCTTTTCTTTGGTTACATTGCAGGAATTGCCTGTCTTCCATTTCAAGAGCAATCATTCCAACATGCAGCATTTTGTGTCATTATACTACTTGGTGTGTAGACACTTCCCATTAACATTCAATCATGCCACTGCCCCCATCATCTTGAAATCTTATTGCTCTGACTTCACATTTCTCTGTAATTATCCTCTCATTTCTCTTCTCTTCTTCATACAGTAATGAAGTATTTGGAGAGGGCTGTCTGTATTACTGACAGTGGTTCTTCATACTCAGGCACTCTTCAACCCACTTCAGTCTGGCTTTTGCTGTAAATTGATCTTTCCAAAATTCTATTGATTTGCCATTATACCCAATCGTAACTTTTCATTTCACTTGCTATTTTGCACTCTTTCAACCATCAATATCCTTCAGAATGCAATCCCATTTTAAACACTCTCTTTCCTTTACTTCTCTCATATTATACCTCTTATTTTCCTCTTAACTTGTAGTCTCAATTTCAGGCCACTTTTCTATGCTGGAACTTGAAACATTACAGCTCTTGAGATTCACTTCCAGCTTCTGCTTAATGTTTCTCTTAATGGAATGTCACACTGCCTACCTCCAAAAGCAAATTCATGATTTCCTTTTTATATATTTTATATTTAAATTATTATACATAATAAATATGTATAAATTTATAGTGTACATGTGTAATAATTTAATACATATATACAGTATATAATGATCAAATTAGATAAATTGATATTTTCCTCTCCTTAAACACATAACTTTTAATTAACACAACAATTTTACACATTTAAGTGATATAGTATATTTCAGTACATTCATACAATGTGTACCAATCAAATCAGGTAGTTAATGTGTTCATCTTATCATTTCTTTATATTTGGAGTCCTCAAGCTCCTCTCTTCTCATTATTCATAACAGTTATGTTAGGTGATGGTGAACTATAGCCTACCACTCATCTGTAGAACAGTAAAATTTATTGATTATATTTACTATTCTTTCTCCAAATCTTCCATATTCTCCCATCTCAGTAATTCACATCCGTTGCTCAAACAAGAAATCCAGCAATTATGGAGAGCAATCCCTCTCCATAAGCCACCAGATTTCATCAACTATGAAAACCTGGTGATTCTGTCTTACCTTATTTTTTATTTTTGGTGCATTATAGTTTTACATGCTTAAGGGTTTTTTTGTTACTTATTCATACATGCATACATTATAACAATATATTTTGGTACAGTTCCCTCCCCAGCACATACCCCCCTCCCTTGTCTCTGTCTCAACAGGATGCTCCCTGATATTTTTTATATATATACATACATACATACCTGCATGGGAACTATTCAGCTCAGCTGTCATAGTATGAAGAATACCATGTAGTATTTATAACACCCCTTTCCCCTCCCCATTCTTTCCTTTCCCTCCTCCCCCTCCCCCATATGACCAGGCCTCCTCCAGTTTGTTAACCTGCATTTGATGGTTCTATTATATGAACTTGTCCTTCTCTCACCCTTTCCTTTGTTGTGGTCTGGCTTCCAAATGAGAGAAAACATTCGACCTTTGAATTTCTGATTTTGGCCAATTTTACTTAGCACGATTTTCTCCATTTCCTTCCATTTACCAGAAAGGGCCATGATTTCTTTTTAATAGCTGAGTAGAACTATATGCATGTATGTGTGTGTGTATACACACACACACACAGACACACACATACACACACACAGTTTCTTGATCCATTCATCCAGTGATGGGCATCTGAGTTGATTTCATAACTATCTGTTGTGAATTGTGCTGCTATAAATGTTCATGTAGCTGTGTCACTGTAACATGCCAATTTTATTTTTATTTTTTTCTTGGAAAATATTCAGGATTGGAAGAGCCTGTTCAAATAATGATCCCATCCCCAATTTTTTGAGAAGTTTCCACTCTGCTTTCCACAGTTTGAGTGATTCTAGATTGTCCTGTTCATTGTTTCCATCATAATAGAGACTACCATAATAATTTCAGCAACACTCAAAAAGTATAAATATTTTTGTGGATTCTCTAAATGCATTATTTATTGCTGATTTTGCCTCCATGCAAGAGTTAAAAGGGTCTCCTAAGTCACTAAACAAATCTTATCCTTCTCATACTGAATTATTTGCTTGGAGATTAAGTAAAATATTTTTGTTAGTTTCTAAGGTCTTTCATTGTCTGTCTCTGTCTTCTTCTTCCAATGTATGTTGGGTCGTATTCCCTTCCCACCCCACTGCATCAGCCGAGATTGTCTTTATTCAGTGCTTTGAAATTGTTTAATTCCTCCTAGTCACTGGAATTTTGGAACATTTTGCTTTGCCGCCTAAATATTTAGCTCCTGGATTGCTGATGCTAATTTTTAGTTTTCAGTTCATTTCTCACTTTTTCCAAGAAAAAGTAATACATGTGTTACTTACTTTTTGATTAATTGATGAAAAACTATCTTCCCAGAATCAGCATTTTAGTCTTGTAATTAGTGTCATTTTAAATAATTTTCATATTATGTTATTCAAAGCTCCTTGTGAATGCAGTGTCTAGCATAAACTTATGCCATTGTGTTGCTGTGGAAGGTAACTATCTTTGAAAAGTAAAATAAAAACATACAAAAATTTCTTTTTGTTTTTCTATTTCTAAGTTGTTGCTTCTTTCTCAGTTCTTCTGTTCAGTAGAATTCCATTTCTCTTTTTTCCACAGATTAAGCAAAAGTGTATTTTCATCCAATATTTTGTTTGTTAATTAACAGGTTACATTGGTATTGCAAATAAATTTACATTATAATGTTTTAAATTATAGTCATTTATAAAATTAGATGTATTTTTCTCCAAGGTAGTTTCTGTGAAGTGAGGTTTGGAGATGAAAGTGCACATTTACTGGTCTGACCTTCTTAAGGACTTCTCTTGAGAGAGCAATTAGAGATTTCAGTAGTGTTTGCTACAGATAGTGTGAGAACAGTTATTTCTTTCCGCAAACATCTCTTAATATATTTTGCTATGGATAACAGATAAAATCTTCTGAGTCTTCTCTATATGTGACTTAATTTAAACTTAGAAGGAATTTAGGAGTAGTTACTTGAATTACTATCTAATAAAGAAACCAATGGTTAAAGAGAATATTTACCTTTCAAAAAGTAAAACAGCTAGTAACCAGGGTCAGGATATAAAGCTAAACTGTATGATGAGCTTTTTTTCACTGTGGTTAAAATAACTGACAAGAACAGATTAAAGGAGCAAAGCATATTTTGGGCTCAAAGTTGCAGAGGCTGAGTCCTTGGTTATCTGGATCCATTGCTCTACACTTGAGATAAGGCAGAGCATCATGGTGGAAAAGAATAGTGGAAGAAAGCTGCTCAAATGATGGCAACTAGGAAAGAAAGAGAAAGACAGTAAGGGGACAGTGATAGAATAATCCCCAAGGATATACCCCCAGTGACCTACTTCCTCCAGCCATTCATCACCTGTTAACCACCAATCTATTCAAATTATTAACCTATCAAATGGTTTACTTCATAGATAATGTTACAGCTTTCATAAAGTAGTAATTTCATCTCCAAACACCCCTACATTGTCTATCATGAACTTTTTGGGGTATTTCTTATATCTAAATCATAACGTATTGTGTGACAGCAAGACTTTTTCTTCTAACAATGAGTTATATGACATTTTGTTTTACTAGATGAATGAAATAAATTACATAATTTACCATATGAACGAAATAAATTAGTCTGTAAAAGCAAAATATTTTCTGAATTTCACCATACATTTAGTTTAATCTCAATGTAAAATTCAGGAGAAGCTTGACCCCAGCTATCTATAGCCAAAAACCTTTATAAATTGGTATCTTACTAGTAATTTCACAAAAAAGACATATGATTGATTGAAATTCCACTACTCTAAGCTCAATTATGAATATGGTGCAGAATATATTCCAGAAGGGCATTCTAAAGTTTATTATCCATATCAGGTCCCCCTCATAAAAAACCCTCTGCTCCAGATCCTTAAGTAGTATTCATCAGTCCATCCTGTTTCAACTCAAATGTTTTTGGTTGTGGTTTTGTTTCCTGGTCCATATTAATCATCCCAGAAAGCTATTAATAATGGTCTATCTCCCTAAACAAAAAAAGCATTATGGGGGGAATTCTTAGGGTATCACATACTTCCTAGGAATTAAGGATTCCTCTGAGAAAGTATTTTTAACACCTCTCTATTGGAAAAAGCATTTAAATATTTAGACTTAAAATTTGAAGTTTACATTTTATTTTGGGGCTTCAATATTTTTCCCTCCCTGTATTTCTCCTAAGATTGATCCTTCCTCAATCATTTTGGTCTTTTCCATGTTGCTTGGTTCAGGTAATGAAAAATTAGCATATGTGATAAAAACAGAAACTATTTGTGCATTAGGGTTTAATTTGTTGCTGTTGTTTCTTGAAGTTTCCTGATGAGCAAGACCAGACTGGTCTCTAGGATGGCACATGACCTAGGTTCTTGTCTATCCCAGCTAACAGTCAGTCAATCCACAGCAGCAGAGAGAGCTGACTTGTTGAGTGTTGGGAACAAGTACATGAGTCCATAAGAAACTGGCAAAACCTCTGCTTGTCTATGCTCCCTTCACATGTTGACCCACAGAATTTTGAACTAAATAAATGGTGTTTTAAACTATTGAGTTCTAATGCATAGTTACACAGCAAAAGCTAACAAATACAAGTGTTTTCCTAAGTAAACTAGCTACTGTTTTGCACCTACTATTACCTGTTAAGCACAGTTGTACCTACTCTTGTTTCCAAGATAAACTGGCTACAGAAGTTACTGTTTAATCACAAATATAAATAATGACAGATAGTCAATCCATTTTCAAGTAAATAAAAAGTCATTTTTCTAGGAACTCTAGCTAGAGGAACAACAACACTTAGACTGGAAGGAATAAAATGCGCGCACTCACACACATGCGCGCGTGCATACACACACACACACACACACACGCTTTAAAATTGACTGTGTGCTAGTCAGCACCAAGCCTTGTGCTGTGCAACTATATCCATACTATACAATGTCAGTGTGTGTGCATGTGTGTTTATAATAGCACAAATGCCTGCAGGAGGCCAAACATTAATTATCTTTCACCATCTGATTAGGGAAATCTTGGCATCTGGAACTCCTCCTAGTTCTTCAATTAGGGGACTTTCCAAGAAGTACTTACAGTAATTGGCCCATCCAATACATATATACTTAGATGCATACGCAGAGAATGAAAAAGGAGAAAGAGGTAAAGTTAATCAAAGAACTGCCATCATAATTTTCATGAAAATTTTAGAATTTTAGAATTTTAGAATTTTAGAATTCCTTGGTACTGAAATACTTTTGGATTGGAAGTGTTATTATCCAAGTGTACACAATGTTTAAGTATTGCCTTAAATTTTAAGCACAAATAGCATGCAGAATTGAATACAACAGAATAATTTTCAAGGTAGCAGTTCTTATTTGAAGAGTTCTATGACTTAAATTAAATTGAAGCCTGATTTTTTGAAGGATTATATACAACATAATGGATAGAAACACTTCTCTCCTACCTCATACACACTAGGAAACATAGCTTTAAAATAAGCTAAAATTTCACTTATGGGATAAACTCCACTTATATTCATAATGTTCCCTTCAAGTCATTCATACCACTGGAAGTTTCCCTATTATTCATCATCCCATGTGGGAGGTTTTTCAACTATTTGTCAGACAGTTCCCTAAGCAGAAGGAGTAGCAGTTAAAATAAAAGCTGCAGTTAGTGGTGTTCCTAAATAAACAGAGGAAAAAATCTTTGTGGATCATAATAAACTTACCAAAGAAAACTTGTTATGGTTTTAGCTATTTTGATTGCTAAATATGTACTTTTTTAAAAAACATGGGAGTATTAACTTTCCATAATAAAACAAATGATACCCAAGTTTATTATATTCCTAATTGTAGAACTTCAAAGGAGTAAAACCTGCAATATTAAATTATTTAATGTGGTGAACTTTAATCTGAGGTGTCATATTTACTGTAGATGGAGAAGATCAGATCTGTTGATGATTAGTGTAAAAAATTAGGTTTTTTACATTTTTAAATAGAGAATGAGAATAACTTATTTCAAAAATGATAAAATTAAATCTGATAATGTACCAGAAAGTATAGTTTTCAATCTATTAGCATAAATCACAGATTGTACTTTTGAAATATGTCCCAAATATGACAATGTTAAATATTACTTTTAGTGAGTACATAAGATAATTTAAATTACCTGCATGTATATGTGGAAACCCAAAATATTACTGCATATTTGAAGGAAATTTGGAAGCAGGTATACATTTTTACTTTGCTTATAGAGCCTTGATTCATTTATTCCATCTGAAGATTTTTTTTTGCTTTCATCAAAATTCAAGCTATTTTCCCCCAGAAAGTATATTGTATAAACAGAATTATCTCAATCCTTTATATAATCTAACTTCCAGAAAGTTGCAAATTTTTAAGTTGCATAATTTCAGTCAGGTAAATTGTCACTTGCACACATTTCCATAATAAAATATATTTGTGAGTTTGCAGAGTTTAAACAAAGAGGTGGAACTGCATTCTAAATATGTCCTTCTTCAGAAGCATCAAGACTGCTCATAGTTGACATCTAGAAGAACATGTGTCGGTACTATTACTTATTTTATGATTATCAAAATATAGATCCCAACATATGATAGCAATGGTTTCTATGTAAAATATGTAAAGCTTTTCATTTTAATGTATATTAATTTTTAAGCAGCTTTAATCAATTATGAAGATTTAAGAAGGGATAGTATGTACTCCAATTGTTAAAATATGAAGAGATAAAATATTTTATATATCTATGCAAATGGAAACTAAAAGACCATACATTTCAAAGACATGGGTCTGGCATAATTTTCGTCTTATGAGAAATAAGTTTTGAATATGATTTTGGTTGGTAAGAGATTATAGATTTCATGTTACTGCTCTGTAGTTAAGATCAAGTAAGATGATTGATTGAGATGACATCCTCTTGACCACACTAGTAATGCTTGAACTGTCACTGAAGTTTAAAATGTAAACAAAGAGGTAATGGAGACAGACTGTATTCCTCAAAAAGATCAGTTTTGATACCACATATAATGAGATGATTATGTACTCTTTTAATAACATGATTTTGCTACTTGATATAGTGGTTTCAGAATCATCTTATGGGATCAATTGAAAATATGAAGAAAGTAGTGTAGTACATACATGAAAAGATGTGCCCCTATATAAGGGTGATCCTTGTGGAAATCCATGCACAGATTTGAATCTTAAGGCTCTAGGAATGAATTAAAATATGATTTGGTGGCTGAATAGAGAGAGTAGAGTACATATACAGGCAGTTGAATAAACACAATCTGGAGTACCACTAATGCTGAGTATAGGGAACACTAATGAGATGGGAAAATTTAGAAATAGCATTATCGGAATGAGGAAAATTGTCCATTTCCAAGTAGAGAACATCTTATAGAATAATAACGAAAGAGAAGTCTTCTACTGAAGAAGATACACATTTTGTAGTTATTCACTATTACCAGTAGAGGTTCCTGAAAAAGCAAAACAGAGAAATCACAGACACTGATGGAAGGAAAAAACTTAGATAGATGGGGAAAATGTACAGATTATCACAGATCAAGACAGTTGATTCAAGAATAGTCTGGAATGGAAATTTTAAAAGATGAAAAGAAACAATGCAATGTCTTGTGGGAGAAAGGTACGGCAAAGGCATAAAATCATTTAAATGTGGTTCTTAGGAAGGACATGATATTCTAGAGTCCTATAGAGGGAATATGCAATGAGAAATTGAAGCTGACAGTAAAGAATACTTATTTAAGAAGTTTAACTATAAAAATTAAGACAATGTTTTGATTAACAAATCATTTTTACCATAAGAAAAATATGTAATAGGAGTTTATTTTCCTATCCTGCTATACAGTAACAAAGAAAAACTTTTGAGAAAAATTAGAGAGGAAACAATGGGGAATAATGGAAGGAAAAGAATACAGGGAGTAGTAGGAGAAAGACAAGAGGAACGAGGAGGAGGAAACGGAGGAAGAGGAAGAGAAACGAGGAGATGTTAACTAAAATGAAAGAAAATGACCTGTTCACAAAATGTATGGTCAAATAAAAGCAATTAATGAGAGCTGCTCAAGCTTTACAGAAAAATAAAAATCAAAAAAAGATGGAGAATAACACCAGCAATCACTTGAAGATATAATTCGAATTCAACATGGCCCTGGCTAAAGAAGTTACCACTTAATTCTGAACCAGCAACTGGTTACTGCTAATATATTCCTCATACCTCATATAGAATCATTTTACAGTACAGGTATAATGAATATTAAAATGTAGAAGTTTTCTAGAATACATGGTGGAATAATAACAGAGACAGAAGTTAATTTTCCTAAAATGAAGGACATCAAGGAGCAAATAGGAGATAACGCAACCTGATATAGGGAGGGCTGCCAGAAGTAAAAAATTCAGGGACAGAGGATTCATGGGAAAGTGTGCATTAGTTTAATAAAGAATTGGGAGGAAAAATGTTCATGACAGAAATTGGACAGAAATCATCAAGTAATAATGAAGAAAAGCAATGCTTGGGGAACAATCTAGTGGAGAATAAAGTAGTTACATTTCAGAAATGTACACAACATTTGTGAATGGATAGAAACAAAAATCAAAGAAACACTGCATAAACATAAACATATGCCCTAACCAAAATATTATGTTAGGATGCTTTTGTAGAAAATAACATACAAACGCTTGCAAGGAGAAGATTCTATGGGGCTAGAATCATTAAAGAATGCAACATGTGGGGGTTTTTAGCTACTACAGCATTTTGTCCTAATTGGCTTATATTTACAAATTTTTTTCAAGTGCTAATTTGCCTTATTTGGAAGTTTGGACAATAAATATTGCTATATATGCAAATTTTTATTTCACTAACTATGGTGCCTATTAGCACATATAACTGTTTTTAAAAATTATAGTATGTGGGGCTACTGATTTAGCTCAGTGGTAGAATGTTTACCTACCAACCCATGGTCAAAGCTCTGGATTGTATCCCCAGTAAAACACATATAAAATATTAGATTAATAAATAATATTACTTACAAGTAAGCATAATTAATGCTCAATATTGTAAAAAACAAATGGTATTTTCATTACTGAATCCTCTCAACATTTTTGCTATCTTGATAATTATTTGCTCAATTGAAAAACTAAAAATTTTCACAAACCAATTTTTATCATTATCAAGTATAAATTGAGTCATAGTTATGCTGACAGATATTGGAACTTTTCTGCCTATTAATTTACTTTTATTCTTCCAAATTTTAATTCATCAGAATTTTAGGCTATTAAATAGTGAGAGTATGAAGGTTAATCTGGTCCATGAAAAATAATCTATAATCTATGATGAGGGGGAGGGCTGTATAAAACCCATTGATTCAATTTGCTGTTTCTACAAAAACAAAACCAAAAACAAACTCAACTCAAGACAAACTAAAATCAACACTTCTCAAACCCATTCAAAAAGCAGAGAGGATACTTCTCAAGTAATTTTATGAGTGTAGCTTTATGCTGATACCAAAAACAGACAAAACACTACAAAAAAGGAAAATTTCAAGCCAATCTCTCTGATGAACACAGATGGAGAATTGCTCAATAAAATACTAGCAAATAGAACTCAACAGGACATTAAAATCGCTATTCACCATCATCATGCAAGCTTTGTATAAATGACATAAAATTTTTTAACATACATAAATTGATAAATATGATGCACTACATTAACTAAATGAAAAAAGTCATAATTTCATTTTTATATATGGATGAAGCATTTCACAAAATTTAACATCTATTCATAATGAAAACTCTGAACCACTTAGGAATAAGTGTAAAGTACTTCAACACAATAAAAGTCATATGTCAAGCCCACAGCTAATATCATACCCAATGGTGAAAACTTGAACATTTTTTCTTCTAATATCAATTAAAAATAGTAGTTAATTTTGTATTTTTTAAATTATCAGTTACAAAAAAGAAAACTTCAGTTGTAATAATTACACACACACACACACAACTGTGTAGTAGCTCTCCTGTACCTCAGCAGGTGTGCTGTATTGTCTTTTGCATTTCTTCTTCCTGCCTATAACAAATGCTTAATGATGGAAGATGAATAAGGCCCTGTAATGATGATGATGATGAAGCTAAATAAGAATTAGGGGTTGGGGATGGAGAGATGGCTTCTCTGGCATGTGTAAGGAGCTGGCTTCTATCCCCAGCACCAGAAACACAATTAAGTGGAGGAAAACAAAAACCAAACGAAAAAACTTAGAAATTTATGTATTCTCTATCTCTTAAAAAAAAAAAAAAGAAGAAGAAGAAGAAACCAGCTATAGGTGCTCATCCTCAAGCTGTTAATTACCAAGGGAATAAAGCGTTGTGTGTAGCAACTCTTATATACAGACAAAGATAACCACAAGTAATGTTTAATGTTCTTGTTCCAAATCTGTTACATTTCGATAGACATATTAATCCAAATATTGAGATGTGAGATGATTAAAAACAATATTAATTTAGCAATCAACCGCATTAATAGTTCTAAAAGAAATCATTTGAAAGAGAAGAATCACATTGCTGGTACTGTCAAAATATATAACTTTTCTGAAAGTTTTGAAAAGCTCCTATACCTAATCAAACTAAAATTACTTTTAAATTTTATTTTGGTACTACTGGGAAGATACATAGAAAGATGGTGGGGGAAAGACAGCAGTTTTCATATTGACTATTAAAAACATCCAACTGAAGCCATACTAAATCCTCATCTCAAATTCCTCAGCACAGAATGAGCTCTAAAAATAATTAAACCAAGCAGGGGGCTCTTAGAGCCTCCTTTCAGATTCTAAGAACTTCTTCAACTCCCTAAAGTCCATAGATAAAACTTGATTCATATTAGAGCCAGAACCTTAGGAGACAGGCTTCTATAACATGAATTAAATGACCATTTTCTCATGATGAAGGGTCTTAAAAACTCTGAAGGAAGTATTAAATAAAGATGCATATTTATACTTGGAGAAAATTATGTTGGGTTATTTCTGGTACTCTTTTGGTTTGCTTAGAGTTTAAGGTGAAATCCATGACTTTGACAATTATATAAATTCTACCATGCTCAGCTGATGCAGAACAGGGTTTAAAGGCATTTTCCAAAGGCTTTTAGGTACTTTAAAGTGAACAGAGTCTTTACTTCACAGCATGACTTCCTTATTTGAGAAGAAAATAGAACTTGCAGAGTAGCAATAAAAATGATACCAAATAAAAGTCTGTGCTTTGTTGAGTGGGGTAAGAGCCCAGAGCAATATTTTAATTCAAGCATAAAAGTGAAAGTTACACATTATTGGTCTGACACACCACTTCATGCTCAAAGAGACACATCTCTTGTGATGAATATATGCATAGAAAAGAAGCATTTCTCTCATGTCTTAGCCCCTAAGGAAGAGTTTTTATGAAAGTGTGACTTTGAACATATGTAGGTCCCCTAGTAAAGAGAAATGAGGAATGGGTTTAGATAAGATAAATTCTACAAATACCAAAAAGATATTCCTTTTAGTCACCACTAAATAAATTCATGGGGGGCTCAGATATCAATATTTCTTCAAAGGTTTAAGTTCACAGTCTCCCACTACTAATGTTTTCATATTCCTTGGGTGGATAGGGGAATGGTTGGTTTACATGTCAGTGCTTATTTCTTTGACATTGATAAGAAATATTCTACCAGACTGATATACTTTCCCTCTAGGGCTTTAGAAAATTGTTGCTCACAACTAGACTGTAGCTACAAATCACTACCTAATATGCGGAAGTTTGAGGGAAAAATAAAAATTTACAATTAACTAATTGTCATATGGAGCATTTAAACCCAACCATTAGAATGGCATCATAGTAGGAATAACTTCCTGAAAGATATTTAAAACTCTTAAAATAATGGCTACAAAAAGCATTGATGTTTATTTTCTTCTCATCCATTCCGTGCTTTTTTCAACCCACTGTGTCCTAGTTCCATATAAATAACTCTATTAATATCAGTTCAAATACTGAGCTCTAATGCAAAATTAATACCCAACATTTTATCATAGCCCATTTTCTAGCAATTGCTAGTCAATCTTTAGGGCTTTCACTACTATGGATGCTGTCACAAAATTCCTACTGGAGAGTGCTATTTCAAGCTTCTTGTTTCACTTTTACAATAATGTTTCAACTAACAACAGCCTTAGAATAGTGAATGAATTTGCATTTAATGTATCTAAACATACACTCATAGTTCAGTCTACAACCTTGAATCTAGGATTCTTTTGCTGTGGATTTGGGTCTTATAATTTTCCATTTAATTTCTGAATTTATATTCTGTTAGAATTTATGAAAACTTTACAATTTAGGTGGCATGGGCAGACCATTGATGGGATGTTTAAACTTGTGGGAAACTAGAGAATTTTCTTATCCAATGTCTCTAATGGATCAAATGCCCTATTGAACATTTTTTTTAAATTTTAAATGTATCTGGTAACTAATAAACCCTATATAATATAGACTTCAGAAAGACCTAGAGTCAAAGTCAGGTAGGTCTTTAAAGTTTGAGTCATGCAAAATGTGAATGAATACTGAAATTTGCCAATTTAAACAAAAATGATGGTCAGATACATTTTTCCTGTGCTGCTCTGTGGCTTTTTTATTTCTGCCAACTTCTTAGAGATCTATTTTGCAAACAAAATTTAGCACTCTCAGTATAAATTTGATGCCTTCTGAAAGATGTACAGAACATTTCTCTTCCCCAAAAAATGCAATAGTTTTATTGCTGGATTCAACATATGCAAAAAAACTCTATTAAATCCAGAAGAGTGGTCTTAAAGGTGTACACTCAGTTTATAAACTTATAACATTATGGAGTGATAACAACTAATATAATCGTAAACACCTATCTGAAGGCTATATTTCAAATACTAAGAGTATAGAGTATAATTCAACTTCATATTACTTAAAAACAACCTGTACATGGAAATTTTACAGATTTTGTCATTAGTAAATTGCTTAAAGATGAGTAAAGATAGAAATATCATCCTTCTGAATCTCTTTATCTAATACCAAATGAATAAATACAAGAATAACAATTAATTTTAAAATCAGAGGTAATTAATAAAAATGTACGATACTGAGCTTTACAAGTTTTAAGAATTTTGATCAAAGTAACAGATTTTTGCATGCTATCCCTAACCTTAACTCCAAGAATTATTGAAACTGGTATTCCTGTGGGTATGAGATCTGGGAAACGGCAAGGAAAATCCCTATACAGTGGAGTTTTATGTTTACCAAGATGGAAACGCAGTAAAAGAAAGTTGAGCCACCAGGGCATGCCATTTCCCAGGCCAAATGTAAGACATGGAATGAAGCTAAAGCCAAAGTGAAGCTAGTACTCCTCAGACTGAGGAGAGAACATCCAAATGTGGGACTTGCCAGAGGCTTCAGAGGAAAGAGGGGAACTCAGGTTCTTTAGAAAGTTGAGCATGGATCCTTTCCTTTCCCTTTTGCTTATAACACAGAGGGTGAAATGTTAATTGAGAGATATACAGCTGTAAAATGAAGAAATGTAAGCCATGGATCAGGTGGAAGTATTCCTGGATAGAGTAATAAGAATAAACATGAGCTGTTTAAATATATACATCATTTTGGGGCTGGAACAGTGGCTCAGCAATTGTGGAGTTTGCCAGGGATGCGCTAGAATACAAGTTGGAACCCCAGCACCACATACACAACAGTGTCAGAGCAATGAAGGCCACGTGGAAAACTAAATAAAGTTGATTCTCTCTCTCTCTCTCTCTCTCTCTCTCTCACACACACACACACACACAGTGCCTTTCTTTAAAAAAATAAACATTATATATATAGATATATGTATATATATCTATATATATATATGATTTAACACTTAGAGTAGAAATAAATGAAAAGAAGGGAATGGGAAAAAAAGAAAAGATCAAAAAGAGGAAGAAAGGAACAAAGGATCATCTGAGGAAACTGGAATGTAGTATTGCAAAATTTAGAGAAAACAATAAAAAAGAAATTAAAATTCATAAAACAAAGAATCCTTTAAAATCTTTCAATTTACTATAGAACTAAATAAAATACATTTTTTGTAATAATCGAATAAACATGAAGTGATGGAATTACTCAAGTAGCACAGATTTGAAGAGTGAAAGTAATGGGATAAATCAAAATTTTAACTTAACTGAGATGAATAAAATGAAAATCAAAAGTTTGGCTTACAGGAATTCTTTCTAATAATAAGAGGAGTCAATAAAGAGAAAAAATATATAACAAGAGTAGAAAAATTAGAGATGTGAGAAATACAGATCTTGTTGAACAGAGGTCCTAATAATTGGTGTTCATGATACAAAGAAACCAAGGATGCATACTATTTAGAATAATAAGAAGGAATTTGCTTGGATGTGCACTGAAGAGACTTATTTTAAGCATGCATCATATTGGACGAAAAGTGTTACTAAGTTCAAAGACATCAAATTATGGAAAGATGAGAAAATGGGAGTAGAGAGAAGATATGACTATAAAGTTAGTTATTGCTTAGAAATTCTTAGGATGGGCCTGTTTTTATTTTTTACCATGCTTCATTTAAATACATATTTTTATTTTTATTTATTTTTTGGTGATAGGAAAGCTTTTTATTATTGGTGAGTTATAATTGCTATTATTAAAAAGTTATAATAATTTATAATTATTATAAATTACATAATAATTTAATTTGTTGTCACATAGTCTTAGATGCACACAATACAGCAATGTAATTGGGACAACATTCACCCCCAACAGTCAACCACCTCTTTCCTCCAGTCCCCTGATCCTGTGCCTCTCTTTCTGGGTTATATATTTTTTTCTATATCCAAGTATAGTATAATTCTTATACCTATGAAGAACATTTTTTAAATATATGACAATAGTATATGCAATAAAATACTTATAAAACCTTGGAATATACTTTGTTTTTACTCAATTCCAGCATTTCCCCCTTCTCTTCTTCCTCCCACTCTCTGTTCTTTTTAGATATATTTGACAATAGGATTAAACATTTACATTTTTGTAAAAACATGCAGTATTGCTTATCCTAATTCAGTCCCCTGTATCCCCCTAGCCTCCTCTTCTTTCTATTCTCTATACTGCTCTTTCTGTTGTTTACAAAATGACTCTTTTCTTTTCTTTTTTTAGTGACTTGTTGAATTATATACTGATGAGATGTGTTTGTATGTGGACATGAACAAATAGAGTCTGATTCCTTCCATTAACTTTACCAATATTGTTCCTCCTTCCTCCATTTCCTTCCCCTTTGACTATTCCTATGTTCTTTTTAATTTCAGGTTAGCTTGCATGTATCAGAGACAACATTCAGCATTTGGTTTATTCAGACTGGCTTATTTCACTAAGCATGATATCCTCTAGTTTTATTCATTTGCCAGCAAATGACATGTCATTCATTCTTGAAGCTGAGTAATACTCCATTGTGTGTCTATGATACAATTTCTTTATCTATTCATCATTTGAAGGGCACCCTGCTTGGTTCCATAGCTTAGCGATTGTGAATTGAGCTGCTACAAACATTGATGTGTGTGTGTGTGTGTGTGTGTGTGTGTGTGTGTGTGTGTATCACTGTAGTACGCTGCTTTTCAGTCCTCTGTATATATACCAAGGAGTGGGATAGGTGGGTCAAATGTTGGATCCTTTCCTAGTTTTCAGAGTAATCTCCAAACTGCTTTTAGAGTAGTTGTACTAGTTTGCAGTCCCACCAACAGGGTATAAGTATACCCTTTTCCCCACATCCACGTAAACATTTATTGTTTGTATTCTTGATTATTTCAATTCTAACTGGAATGAGATGAAATCTCAGTGTAGCTTTCATTTGCATTTCTTTACTTGTTAGGGATGTTGAGAATTGTTTTAAATAGTTTTTGGCCATTTGAATTTCTTCATTTAAGAAGTGTCTGCTTAGTTCTTTTGCCCATATATTGATTGGGGTTTTGATTTTTTGTTTTTGTTTTTTATTTTTTTTTTTGATGTTAAGTTTTTTAAGTTCTTTGTATATCCTGGATATTAATTCCCTGTCTAAGGTGGAGGAAGTAATTTTTTTTTCTCATTCTGTACGTTCTGTCTTCATGCTCTTAATTATTTCCTTTGCTCTAAGGAAGTTTTCCAATATGATGTCATCATGGTTGTTGATTTTTCCTAATTTTACTTCCTGTGCTTTGGGAGCCTTGTTTAGGAGGTCAATTCCTGAGCCAACTTGTTGGGTCTACTTTCTCTTCTAGTGGGTACAGTGTTTCTAGTCTAGTTTCTCAGTCTCTGATCCAATTTGAGTTGAGTTTTGTGAAGCTCATATTTTTAAAGTACTATAATGACAATAAGGCTTTATAAAAGTTTGCCACCTTCCATATATTTTCATCTCGTGACTCTTTTCCAAGTTTTATTCTACTGTGGTTGACAGTCAAGAATATGTTGGCTCTGATTTACACACTCGCCACCCTCTTTTGCCCATTTCTGCTTTTAATCCTTCATTTCCAATGAGACATAACCTGCAGTTATTTTCACAGAAAAAGTCTAACAGTTTTGTCTTTAATTTTTATAACTCTTACCCTATTTAAGGCCTCATTCATTCATTCTTTGCATAATTGTCTGACATAGAAATGTGCATCTACAATTATTTGTCATCTGGATTAATGTTAAATAATGACCACAAAGAGCTTCTAGTGCTTTTATTAGTTTTTAATCACATGACTGGCTTTGTTTTTAACAACCAGAAAATAGGCTTCAAATAATCTCCTTAATGATTTAGCCTTTCTTTTCCTGAAATATAGATCACATTTCACTGCAATTTATAATTCACCTATTCTAATCTCATCCGTCTCTATCATTCTTGAACAATCCTCCTTTCTACTGGCTTTATAGGATAATTATTTCTAATCCTTATTTAGCTTATGAGAAGGCAGAAGATTACAGAATCTCAGTCATTTTCACAGAGCTAGTGCAGGGTAAACCAGCTTTGGGATACAAGAGGGTCAACCACAGGGCTTCCAAAAGCCAAACTTTAAAGGTATCTGTAAATGAGAAACACATTTACTCTAGAGGGCTCTCCCTCTAGGCATAGATTCAAGGATCATATACCATAAAAGTAGAACTGAAAAGCAAAAAAGGACACTTCTACAACTAAAAGCAGTGAGGACCACATTTCCCTTCAAAAACCAAAGAATGCTATAGAAAAATATTTTCAGGCAAAACTATACATAGCCAAATTATACAAGAAATAGAAGAAATATGTTACTAAAAGTACAGAGAAAATTGAAAGCTGGAAGCGAAATTTCCCAAGTGAATAGCATATTAACCCTGGATATTGAAAAAAAAGAATTTAACAGAAGTAGATATGAATCGCTACATAATTGGATTTATTTTACTATTATTTCTAATCAATTTACATTTTGATACAATTTTAAATATATAGAAAACGTGGGAAAGGTAAATATTTTTAATTGTTAGCATTTCAACAATGATTTTCTATTTAACAATACACACATGTTTATATATGTGTATATATGCATATATATGAAAAATATAAATGTTTGTTTATTTCTGAAACATTTGAGAATTGTAATCATTAGGCCATTTTATCCCTAAATACTTTATTTTATCCCTAAATACTTTATTTCTTAAGTATATGATATTCTATTTACCTTACAGAATGCCAAAATCAAGAAATTTAACAATGAAGATATTAATTAAAACTCACAGCCAAAATTCATACTTTGACAGTTCTCCTGGTAATGTTCTTTAAAGAACTTTTCTCCCTGAAACAGGAACCCACTCAGGATCATGCACATTTTCATTTGTTAATATCTTTTTGGACTTTAACATGGAATAGTTTCTTAACTGTTTTTGCTGTTTTAAGATTATGCTGAGATTATTTTGAAGTCTGTTTATTGATTTAGTTTTGCATGATTTTTATTATTACATTAGGGTAGCGTTATGGTTAAAGTATGATTTGTTCCTCGAAAGTTCCTGTGTGAGACAATGCAAGTACATTCAGAGGCAAAATGATTAGATCATAATGACTATACTCTAATCTGAGGATTACTCCTTTGATAGGGATCAACTGGGCAGTAACCATAGACAGGTAGAGTATGGTTTGGAGGAGATCCATCACTGAGGTCCTGCCTGTTTAGTACAGCTCTCTCTCTCCTTTTCTTTACTCTCTCTCTCTCTCTCTCTGTGTTCTTACTGTTTGCCATGTCCTGAGCTTCTTTCCTCCTCCACACCCTTCTGCATGATGCACTGCCTCACTGAAGCCAAGAGCAAAGGAGTCATACATCAATTAAGTGAGATTTCTGAAACCAAGAGCTCCAAATTAACTTCTCCTGCTACGTTATTCATATTAAATTTTTAGGTTGCAGCAACGCAAGAGCTGACTGCAACAGGTAGATTTTACTTATTTTTAATTTCAGAAAAATGTAACAGGCATCTTGTAATCTCAGCACCACTTAGAAACACCCTTAAGAAAAAGCAGGTTTTGTCAGTGTGTAATTATTGATACACATTTTCATCACGTAAAGTAGTGAAGGTTGCTGGTGTTTTTCCATGGTAAAGTTACTATGCTTCCACTGCAATTAATAAGCACTTTATGGGAGAAAATGACATAGATAGACCATTCAATAGCCAGCAAAAAGGTCTTGGAGAAGAAAAGAAGTAAGTGAGGATTGAGAAACCAAACTTCTGACCCCAGCTTGTCCTATTCATAGGACAGTTCTTTAGCATCCCCTAGACATGACCAACCACAAAAGTTACATGCACTTCTGCCAACAGACCTTTGTGCTAACAAAGGCTGAGGAGTCACTTTTCTTTAGATTTGCTGAAGAAGGCAAAACAGAGTTGACTGACCCCTTCCTCAATTCTATATTTCACATTCACCTATAGGGCTTGATCGTCCATAAAACCTCTGAGACAACAGACATATGTTTGCATCTGTTCTGGTCAGCTTTTTCATTGCTGCAACCAAAGACCTGACATGAACAATTAGAGGAGGAAAAGTTTATTAGGAGCTCACACTTTCAGAGGCTCAGTCCATGCACAGCTAGGTCCATTCCTCAGGGCTTGAAGTGAGGCAGAATCTCAAGGTGGAAGAGTATGCAGAGGAAAGCAGCTGAGAACATGGCTCCAGGAAGGAGAGACAGAGACAGAGACAGAGACAGAGGCAGAGAGAGAGAAGAGTTCTGTTTAACAAGGACAAAATATATGCCCTAGGCAAACTCCCAGAAACACTTTTTCCAACCACACCTTAGAGTTAATCCCTGTCAGTTAATTAATGTATGTATTAAATTAAGGTTATAATAATCCAATTATTTCCTCTAACTTTCTTGTGTTGTCTCACACATGAACTTTGGGGAGATGCCTAATATCTAATCTATAACAGCATCCTTTTCTTAGGATATCTCCCTCTTCTTGAGCTTTGCTTTCTTCCTCTTTTTCTGCCTTTCATTCTTTCTTTCTCTTTCTTCCTTCCTTTCTATTACTCTAGTAAATCCTGTTACTTTGCTCTCACTCTTCTGTCTATGGATTTCATTCTTCAAATTCACTAGTCAACGAACCAAACTATCCACGCTCTGTGTTACAGTACTTTGAGATGTTGTAATACCTTGTTCCTCATCAAATTGTCAAGTTTAGCAGGCATCCAATGATGATTTTTACTTTAATTGATTATGAGTGAAATGTTGAAGAATAGAATTTTCAATTCCATAATTTCTTCTGTATGTATTATGTGAAATTCCAATGTAAGGGAAAAGGTCTTTCTTCTACCACATCTCTGTACATAAATATGTATCTGCTATTATTAGTAGAGTGAAATTTAGTATCCTATCAGGGACAAGGCATGAGGACTTGCGATTATGCAAGCTTTGAACAGTAGAACAGAAAATCACTGCATGTAAACCCAGGAGCCTACTTATTCATTCTTTAGCAGGTAAAACCAGAAAATTCCAACATCAGTCAGGAAAGATGATCAAAGGATTTTTTTAGACCAGGTAAATAAATGTGTTTCCTGTAAACGTGAAAAAAAATTTTAAAAATCACATGCTTGTACTTGCTACAGGTTTAGAGTTTCACTCTCTCTAATTATAATGGTGCAGAAATATCCAAGTTTCAAAAGTTACATATAATTAATGCTATATAGTGAAGTTTCTCAATATCCTGGAAGAAGCCAATGAAACCTAGTTGTCTAAGACAATGGGACCAACTATTCCTACAAGAATACAATTGAAATTTCAAAAACACAAATAACAAGCAATAAAATAGTATGAAATGATCAGAAAATGCCAAGTAACTAAAGAAATAAAAGAATGGAGATGACCATCAAAGCATTTTATGCTGTTTTATTTACTATATAAATATAAAAGCAGATAAGAAAAAGAATTGCAAAAATTAAAAAGCACAATACAAAATTATAATCAAAGAACCGATTCACGTTATATATGTAAAAGTAAACTTAGAGATATATTTATTGATTAATGAGGTAAACATACGAAAAAGATTCAGAGAAAAGGAAAAACTATAGTGAAAGAAATATTAGACAAATAAGGGGAAAGAGTTAAATATTCAGATTAAACTAGAAATAGATTTATAATTTTGTCAAATAAAAAAATTTGGACTCCGTAAGTAAAGACTTTAATCTCAAAGATTACTGAACAGGGTGATAGGGATTATTGCAGAAGAAAGAAAGCTTAAGCTAGGAGGTCTGAAATTATCTCAAAGATCAGAACAAAAGAGCTTTTATCTGATGGAAATGTATAACTAGGCCTGAAGGAAACCAGTTTGAGGAGGTAGGTGGCTGTGTCACAGTTAAGTAGGCAAGGCCTTGTAAGCAGAGGCTCCAAATTAGTTACTGAGAAGAGGGAGTGTGCTGGATTAGTCTGATAGTCATGAGTTCAGAAGAAGAATCAATGCTTGACAAATTTTGGTCAAGTTAGGTAGAAAATATTTGGAGACATGAATCTATATTTGACAAACAAATAGCATCTTTGATTCTTTTCTAAAATTCACATGGGGAACCTAGGTTTTAGGGAATTTCTTTAATCATCACTGTTTTCCAGACTCTAATAAAGTTCAACAAAATCAATTTTCAAAGCAATATTATAAATACATGGAAAATGGAGAAATAATATTGTTTATGATTTGGGGCAGGAGAGAGCAATGCAGGCAGGACATGATACAGAGTTCCCTGATCAATGAACTTGTACCTGTTGGAGATCGTGCACTATGATGCTGAAAGTTCTTGATTACAATAAATAATGTCCTTAACTTCTTAAGACTTCACATCTAATGTGAGAATTATTTGGAGCCTATATAATCACTCTTAGAACTGAGATATAAATTAATGCTATTGTATCCTAAAGGGACAAATCAATTCTGTTTAGATAGGGGATACAGAGTAATTCCTAAAGGAGGTATGGTGAGTTTGCTGTATCTAGCAAAGCTATATTCTTTTCAAATTGCTCTCACATATGTTACCTTACTTTTAAATCACAAAACATGATGAATTAATCATCACAAGTTTTGTTTTCCTCATTTTACAGTTGGAGAAATACCACTAAATGATGGGATTAGTTCCCTAGGCTCCAGTTGGATTGATCACCAAGTCAGTATAGTAACTTTTTTCTCTTCTCTTGTGTTATATTTTAAGGGCAGTGGAAGATAGAATGTGTGCATGAAAGAAGTAAATTTTACTTGGGACCAAAAAGAAAGTTTAAAAAATGGAAAAAAAGGCAGTACATAAATATAACAAGTAAAAAACAACAACAACAACAACAACATATGCCACTGAGCCTAGGATTAGGAAGGTACACGGTGAACAAATCGAGAGGGACATGTGGAAAGAGGAATGATGTGGCATTGCATGGTTTTCTGAAATCTACACTCAGTGAAGTGCTTGGAGATTTCTACAGCACTTAGACATTGTTTCTTTTCTCTCATGTATAGTCTCATATCAATTTCTCTTGAATTTAAAACTTATTTTTGTCAAGAATCCAAATAATACTTATGCAATCATTCAATCATTTAATTCTGGGAAATGCAAACACACACATATACAAACATACATATATATACCTATATATGTGTTTGTGTGTGTGTACATGCACATATACACCCACATATATATTTCTAAAGACATGTACATCTGTTATATGGGGGAAAAATAGAAAATTCAAGAGACTAGGGGTTGGGTGATGTGGGGGTGATTCTAGATTAGGATTAGGGGCATAACATATTATTACTACATATGCATTTATGATTGTACAGCTACACAACTCCTGAATAAAATTTCTAAAAAATACTTTATGATTTTTCACCCTGCTTGGTTCTCTGTATTTCTCTTTTAACACTTCCTTAATTTACATTATAATTGATGACTCATTTAATATGAATTTTCAAAAGAACTTGGTTGTACATAAGCACATGTATATATATGTTTACATAAACACACTTATATTATATGTCTATATTCAGAAAGATAATAAATCACTACAATGTATGCAATGTTGATAAGAAAAGCTGAACATACTTTCACACAGTGGAAAAAGTTCAAAGTAACTCCTAATAAAGATAACTATAAATTCAACTTTAAAACATACATCAGAATATTGCTGATTTTACCATTTTCTGTTTTTTATTTTATAAGAGTTCTTTAGTTTTATCTAATATTGAGATGGTTTCAGTGAGTTATAAAATGAATTATTCAAGCTTATGCCAAGGACTTATCATTTTCTTGATTGCACCTTAAGGAAACAAATGTGATTAATAATATTCAATGCTGGGCAGTGTCATTAGGTAAAAAAGAATCACCATTTAAAGCTTAAATTTTAAGATAATTTATTTGTGTTTGTCAGAATACCCTCTGTTCAAGGAGGTGGTTAGACATAAATTAATCATATTTTGATAAAGATAGACTTGCAGTATGAAATAGAATGTAGAATAACAAATGTTTTCAGTGAGTATGTTGGTTTCTTCTTTCTTCTTTTTGGCTAAACATTCAATTTACTATGGCTACAGTTACCGTGGTAAATAACAGAAGATAAAACAAAAAAAGAAAAATTATTCAATAAAAGTCCATAGCATCAAACACACACACACACACACACATATACACACACACCAAAAATAAACCAATGTGAATGATAAGCTTAGTCTTCACATGTGAAGGACTAAAAGGTGCTATAATTGATATATTCTGAAAAAGAACTGACATTTTAATTCGCCAATGGCTTGTGGCAAACACACTGTCTGGCAGAGATGGAATATAAGTATTAAGAAACACACATAAAGGGGAAGTTGTATGGTATGGTAAGCAGAAAATCTTGGCAATTATTTTCCTATGAAAGCCTCAGGCTTCTACTGTATAAGAAAATGAAACCTATGGGTAAATGATATTTTCACAATTTTGTACAATACTTTAATAAATTAAGCATCCTAGAACCTAATATATAACCTAAGCATAGGATCGTGCAAAAGATATGTACTAAATTGAAAATAAGAGTCAACCAAAGTTTATAAAGCAATTAACTATGTTTACTGCTTACTTCACAGTAGGTGCCAAAAGGCATAGAATGTGAATACACTGTGATGCCTGAAACCTTAAAATCTACCGAAAGAGGGAAAAAATAAATCCATAAATTACGAATGGATTCTTTTTAAAGTCTTTGTGCCTGTTCCCAGCTTTTTAATAATTGCCAAGAAATGATCATACATTCTTGTGGGGTACAGTGTCATATGATCATACATGTGTTAGTCAGCTTTTTTGTTGCTGCAACAAAAAGACCAGATAAGAACAATGAGAGGAGGAAAAATTTATTTGGGGGCTCATGGTTTTAGAGGTCTTATACCATAGAAGGCTGACTCCATTTGTTGGGGCTCAAGGTAAGACAGAACATCATGGTGGAAGGCGGAAGAGTGTGGTAGAGGAAAGAATTTAAACATAGCACCAAGAAGGAGAGAGAGAGAGAGAGGGAGAGAGAGAGAAAGGAGAGGGCTGGAGCACTGGCTTTGCCTTTACAGTGCTTGCCTGGCATGCACAAGGACCCAGGTTCCAACCCCAGCACCACATACACAACTAAGTGTCAGAGAAACAAAGAGGAAAAAACAAAATTGATTCTCTCTTTCTTTGTCTTTCCCTTTCTCCCTCTCTCTCAAAAAAAAAATGCAGAATGAGAGAGAGAAGTGAGAGCACTACTTCTGTTCACCAAGGACAAAATATAAACCCTAAAGTCATACCCCCAGGGAAATACTTCTTCCTGCAGCACCCTACCTGCCAACAGTTACCACCTGCCAATCTCTCTGAGACAATTAATTCACTATTGGGTTAAGGCTCTCAATCTAATCATTTCATGTCGTACGTATCCTTCTTGCATTGTCTCACACACAAGTTTTTTTGGGGGACAACTCACATCTAAACCATAGCACATGCATACCTTCACCTGTTAAGTGCTGGTTTCTACTGTCTGGCCTCTACCATTATGCATCTAAATACACACCACTCAGGAAGGCTCAGTGTCAGAAGTATGTGGGGGCTACATCCTGCCCCCATAGCAATCCATACTGACTAGGCAATACATGACTGGTAAAACGATATGGAAATTAATTTCATTTGTCTTGAGATGGTCAGAACTCTCATGTATATTTTATATTCCAGATCTCAAGAGGCAATCCAAATAAAGCTGTATATTCATCTCAAGTAACATTTGTTTTTGACTTTTTTCCATTTGCAAATAAATGTCTCTTACCGAAAATGAACTAAGAAAATGATTGTAAAAGATATTGTAGGATAGTAAATTATCATTTGAAAATAACAAGTAAATATATATTTAGATGCATCAGGAGAGAGCAGCATTATTGTGGACTGGAGCAGAATAGTATTCATAACTAAGAGAGGTTTGGGTACTTGAAAAAAATAATTAAATTTGGATAGGAGGAGAGAAAATGAGCTATTTTGCCACAGGGAAAAGACATTAGAAAGTCTCATGACACAGTCCTTAAGTTTTTTTTTTTCTTTCTTTCTTTTTTTCTTTTTTCAAAAAGAGTAAAACAATTTTTCTAGAATAAAAGTCTTGATAAGCGGTAATTTAGCTAGAAATGGAGTGTGGAAATCTTCACAACAGAAAAAAATAAGTTTATTTAAAGAGAACACATTATATAACATAATTTGTGTTCTGTAGAATTGGAAGAATTATTTAACATTTAAGAATAATGGAGTGAAGGGCTGGAGCGGTGGCCCAGCAGTTGCGGCATTTGCCTTGCAGGCATGAGTATGTGAGTTCAAACCCCAGCACCATGTACACAGCGAAGTCTCGGAGTGATGAAGCCCACATGAAAATGAAAAACTAAACAAAATTATTTCTTGCTTTTTCTTTCTCTCACTGTCTCTCTCTCTTAAAAAAAATAACGGAGTGATATATTTATAATGGT
Source organism: Aplodontia rufa (assembly GCA_004027875.1). Classification (NCBI taxonomy): domain Eukaryota; kingdom Metazoa; phylum Chordata; class Mammalia; order Rodentia; family Aplodontiidae; genus Aplodontia; species Aplodontia rufa. The sequence goes on from PVKS010015705.1 coordinate 26,390, forward strand.
GTTTTAAGATTTGTCTAGCAATGGTGTAGTGTATAATTTGAAAAACAGTGACATGAGACACACAGAAAAATTTGGAACCTAATACACATATAGAAGCAAGAAGATCCAAACCTAGAATTTTGGAGTTTTGAAGTGATCCTGATAGTAAAGTTGGATGAGGGCAAGAGGTTTCCCAAAGGACACCTGGTAATGCATGGAGACAGTGTCGTTTGCAATGTGGTGAAGGATTGCTTCTGTTACCTACTGCATGAGCATCAGGGATGCTGCTAAACATCCCAGCAAGCACCTCGCAATCCCATATGACAAACGCATGTCTAGTTTATGATGTCAGTGGTGCATAAGCTGAGAAATACTGTGCTAAGTGGAATCATCCTGGAGTTACTAGATGCTTAGAAGTTGTATATCAACCAACCAAACAAATTTTAGTTTATTCTAAGCTTCTTATTCAAATTCAAATCTATCTCCTATTCTTTTTTGCTTAAGCAATTTAATCTTAGTTTTAAAGGCGTAAATCACTACTCATAAAACCCCAGACTAGAATGTGGTAGTGAATCCTTCATTCACTACTGTCTGCTTGGTAGCTGGCACAGTGTTTAACCTGTTCAAGCAAAATATAATGGCTTCCATTGTACAATGGGTTTTTGTCCTGATAAACCCATCTGACAGGGAGCTATCTTGTTGCTGCCCAGTATCAAGAGAAAGTATCATAGCATGCTTGGCTCATTCAAGAAAAGATCAAAATTCAAAATTTAAAGTGAAGTTTCTTTTGAATGTGTAGAATTTCTTTTTCTAATTCACTTCAAAGGTGTTACGTATAGGGGATGGAACCGTGGCTCAGTAACTACAATGCTTGTCAGACATGCACGAGGATGTGAGTTCAAATACCAGCACAACATATACACAATTAAATGTGTAAGAACAACGAAACCCAGATGAAAAACTAAATAAAATTGATTCTCTTTCTCACTGTCCCTCTCCTTAAAAAAAAAAAAGGTGTTACATATGTTTCAGGAATAAATGTTAATTATCCTAGTTCAAAAACTAAATTATATTATGCTAATTCAAAATAATGAGAGGTTTATAGCAAATATTATATAACCAATGTATATTTCCTTAATGAATACCTGCTGGGGACAAGAGGCTTGAGTGGACAGGAAATACATTATCATATTAACAGAAATGTGTTTTTAATGTTATTGCAAATAACTAGTAGATTTGATATTCACTGAGATTAGGAATGTTTGTCACAGTTTTATTGAATTATTGACTTTATTTAAATACAATGGTCTTTAGTAGGATATATCAACAGAAAAGTAAAAGAAATTAAATGATACAATCAAATACCTATTCTATCTGTTACCACTAAAATGTTCATTAAGAATCTAAGTCTTGGGGTTGAGGATTTAACTCAGAGGCCGAGTGCTTGCCTAGCACGTGCAAGGCCCCGAGTTTAGTCCTTAGCCCGGGGGAAAAAAAAAGATCTAATCTAAGTCTTAGTGTACTTGAACTCGTACCCTGTTATCCCCCAACATATTTCTAACCTTATCCCAACCCATCTGGTGTATGATATCATCCTGTGCTTCAACCTAAGACCTAAAGTTGTTTTGTTCTTTTCCTTATCCTCAAATCCAAAGGATCTGTATATTTGTTGGTGAAATCTCCAAACATAGAAGCAATCAGTTTTTCTCTCTCCATCACTCTTGCTAATCCTTAAATCAAGATACCTTTGCCTCCACTGTGAGTGACAGCAGCAGCCTCTTAACGGGTCTCCCTGCTCTCACACTTGTCCTCAGCCTCATATTCTCTATATAGCAGTCAACATAACTTGGAAAAAACACAAACTAATTTATGACATTTCTTCTCAAAAGACAACAATGTTTTGACTCCGATTAACACAACAGATTTCTGAGCAGTCTATCATCAGTTTCTGTCTTTTACGTGGAGGATTCCTATATTTCTGTAATTCTGGGGATGTGCCTTTACCTTTGGTCCCAAGGTAGGAGTTTGAATCAGAACATATAATGACAAAAGAACAAAAAGTAATCTCGGGGCACATTAGTACCCAAGATTCATGAAGAGAAAGCACATGACTTACACCTATGCAGTGAAAATGAATTTTGTTATTGTTGTTGTTGTTTTGTTCCAGGGATTGAACTCAGAGGTGCTTAACCACTATTAACCACTAAGCCATAGCCATATCCCCAAGCCCTTTCTTTTCTTTTCTTTTTTCTTTATTCTTTTTCTTTCTTTTTTTTTTTTTTTTTTTTTGGTTGAGAAGGAGTCTCACTAGGTTCCTTAGGGCCTCGATAATTTGCTGAGCCTGGGTTGGAACCTGCCAAACCAGTAGGATTGTAGGTGTGTTCCACCATGCCAGGCTGTAGAATTGAATTTCAAGGAGATTATTGACTATTATGAAACATAAGCTTCCCAGATATGAGAACTTGAACTGCTTTAGCTATTTTTATGGAGGAGAGAAGTAAGAGTCTAAGATCCTGGTCAACATTCAGAAGCAAAGAGCTGAGGGAATCACAAAGGGGGAAGAGAACTCTGCGCAAATAGTTCCTGAAAAATCAATACTTCTTTTTTATTGGAACAGATAATTTTTTTCCTTGTTTAAGCTGCTTCCAGTTAGATTTTATGACCAAAAGTATCTAAAGCAACAGCCCTTAAACATTGTGATCATAGGACTCCATTAGATGCAAAAATCATTGAGTACCTTAGAGAGCTTCTGCTTATATGTCTATAAATATGTGTATTAATTATTTTAAAATAAAAATCATAAACTCATTTCTGGTTAACATAAGTAACATATTTATGAAAAGACTTTTTGAAAAAAATTTATTAAGTAAAAGAATGGTATTTTCACATCTTTGCAAATCTCTTTAACATCTGGCTTAATAAGAGACAAATGGATTCTCAGATCTGCTTTTGCATTCCATCTGTACCGATGTATTTTTACCTTGTGGAGAAATCTGACCTCATCAGAATATGTAATTCCAGTTCCAATAAATATCTACAGAAGGCCAAAACATATATTAAAAATAACTCAATATCAGTAATCATAAGTGAAATCCAAATCCAAATGGATTAAGGTATCAGCTCACACTTGTTATGATGGCTAGTATTTTAAAAAAGGAGACAAGTGTTGATTCAAATGTAGATAAATAGAAACACTTGCACATTGTTTGTGGGAATGCAAAAAAGTGTACAAACATTAAACAGCTTAGAGGCACACAGAACCACAATGTGATCCAGTAATCCCATTTCTGGGAATTTAGCCAAAAGAATTGAAATCAAGATATTGAAGAGACATGAGCATTTTCTTGATCATTGCAGCATTATTCACAACAGTTAATATATGGAAACAACATCAATGTCCACAGAAAAGCTAATCAATAAAAAGTTGGTATATATACAGAGTGGACTGTTATTCATTCTTCAAAATGGATATGTTTTAATATGTGACAACACGGATGAAGCTTGAGGCTATTATATCAAGTGAAAGAAGCCAATCCTAGTAGCGAAGATACTTCCTGATTTCATTTATATAAGATATCTAAAAATAGTCAAACTCATAGAAACTGAGTACTGAACGGCAACACCAGAGAGAAATAAGTGTGTATCTTTTAAGCTACACATTCTCTGGTATTTTATTGTTGCAGCCTTAGATGAGTAAGAAAGCCTCTGACCCCCAAATTACCTCTTCTAGGATTATGTTTGTTCTCTTAAATTTCACCCTATAGATTCCAATTCTTTTTACAGTTTGCTAAAAGCAATGTTTATTTTTATTGCCACTTCAGTCTGTTTACTTGTTCAATAAGTTTTAAAAAATTATTCTAAAATGTAATGGCATGTTCAACAAAATTGAGATATAGAGGTGATGAATTTTAGATAGTGAAAGAGTAGAATTTATACTTTTCTGTGCAAATGGCACAGTAAAATAGACATTTTCCTTGTTTGGTGAGATCATTCACTACTTCCAGCATGTGGGAGAAACAAGCTTGCTTTGCAGAAGTAATGGGCATGAGACATGATTCACATCAATGTCACTGTTCAGTTGACTTTTTCTCTGATTTTAGTTCCTTTAAATTAGATACTTGAAATGAATGGGTCAGACAGCATAAAAAGAATCAAAATCAGACATTCCAGCAAAGTTATGTAATATTTTGTGACTGTCACCAACTTCCTGAAAAAAACAAAAAAGGAACCATAATCTGACATAAATTACATCCTACACATTAATTTGTATTCATTATTATGACATATAGATCTTCCATTTTATTTATCTGAAAGGAACAATATGCTACCTCTTCATATCATTTGATGATAATTGTTTTATTTCCCTGAGACTAAAAATAGAGACATTGTTATTATTACTTTTTTTTTTTTTAGATAAAGCAAGGAAAACTAAGTCAACATCTGTGGTATTACCTGCAAATGCAGCTTGTTAGAGAAAAATAATGCTGCCAGCATTAGACAATTCTCATCTTTGCTGCAAAAAGGCATGATGATTTTTCATTTTACAAAAATAGCCTCTATTTAATTTTTGTGCAGGGTGAAAGGTAAGGATTCAGTTTCAGTTGTCTACATATGGCTGTCCAATTTGTCCAACACCATTTGTTGAACAGGCTATCATTCTTCCACACTATGCTTTCAAAGATCTGGATATTAAACCAGCAACTTTACAATTGCTTGAAAAAGAAGTAGGTTCAACATTACATGACATAGGGGTTGGCATCACCTTCCTTAACAAGACTCCCATGGCGCAAGCAGTAAGTCAAAAATAAACAAATGAGATGCAATTAAACTAAAAGGCTTTTGCACAGCTAAAGATTTAGTCAAGAGTCTCTAGAGAGAACCTACAGAACGGAAGTTTTTGCCTGCTACACCTTGGACAGTGGGTTAATATACAGAATATACAAAACTCATAAAACTAAACACCAAAACCACAAATAATCCAATTAATAAATGGGCTATGGAACTAAAAAGAAACTTCTCAATGGAGGAAGTCCAGAAAGCCCATAAATATATGAGAAAATGCTCTACATCACTAGCAGTAAGAGAAATGTAAATCAAAACTTCACTGGGATTCCACATCACTTCAGTCAGAGGGGCAAAAATGAAGAATTCAAACAATGGAAGATACTGGAAGGAATGTGGGAGAAGAGGAACACTGTTACATTGATGGTGGGACTGCAAAATGGTACAGCCACTCTGGAAAGCAGTGTGGAGACTCCTCAAAAAATTAGGGCTGGAACCGCCTTTGACCCAGCCATCCCAATCCTGGTTATCTTCCCAAAAGAGCTAGTATCGGCATATTATAGAGGTACAGCTTCATCAATGTCTATAGCACCTCAATTTACTATAGCTAAACTATAGAACCAACCCCAATGCCCCTCATTTTATGAGTGGATTCAAAAACTTTGGTATATATATATATATATATATACACATATATATATATGTGTATATATACACATATATATATATACACAATGGAATACTACTCGGCTATTAGAGAAAATAATATTATGGCATTTGCAGCCAAATGGATGGAAATGGAAAAAATTATGCTAAGTGAAATATCCCAAACTCAGAGACTCAAGGGCTAAATGTTTTCTCTCATTTGTGGAAGCTAGAATACAATCAGAAACAGTATGATATATGGCTAACCTAACAATTATCTCAACATGTATGAATTTTTACATGGTCAGAGGTAACCTTGCCTAGGATGCTGGGGGATGTAGGGAGGAGGGCAGGTAGGGGGAAAGGGAAGAGGAGACCAGAGGGAGGGACTATGGGGGAATCTAATCAGAGGGGAATCTCCAACTTCAACGAGAAGTCCAATTAACTTGGGGATTAAGTAGAGGAAACATGGAACCATTGGAACCATGGGGAACCCAAGGGGGGAACCATGTAATGGCATTAGCCTTGGCTTGTTCTATCATTATATTTTTGTTCTTGATTGTTTGATAAGGAATCCCGCCTAATTGCAAGACCATATTTAATGAATAAAAAATAGCCTCTATTAGTCTTGTCATGCAAAACCATTCAACACTGTTGATTTGATAGTGTGTCACTAAATATCTAAATTAAATAACTGTATTCTCATGCCAGCATCAGACTGTACTATGATTTTTTTAACTTTCATTCTCTTGTATTCATGAAAGAAGGGTGAGAAGAAAAGGAAACATGTACACATGCACTCTTCTAAATAATTCACAGAGCTAACAATCTTGTGTTTGCCAGCAAATGAGCAATGCTAACACTTAGATTCCCTGTTTTCTTTGCTTCACTTTATCAGATAAAAGCAAACTGGACACTCAGAGTTACATTTTATATGCAATGCATAGGAAATTAGCTCTGCAATGTCCAGGGAAAATAGCAAAATTTGTGCACCGGATTTTTTTGTTGTGATTGAAAGTGACTCTTAAATATTTCTAAGCCAGCTGATTTAGAAAACCTAGACAGTTTCTAAAGTGGCTAAAATGAGTTAGGACATAGTTGTTTGTGTCATATCATAATAATCAAATATGACTTTTACCAATTTTATTTTTCTATCTGTATTCTCAAATTGAAAAGAGTTGCAAATATTGTAATTATATGGGCAAGGGGAAAAATAATTTTTCTATGGTACCAATGAAAGTAAAAGGAACTAAGTGCTAACACCATGAAAGCTGGTTTATTTTTTTCTTTATAATTACAGGTTTAAAGGACATTTTTCTATGCCTCTGAAAATCTTTATGATTTTTTAGAAATTTATAATCTAAAACTGATGGTTGTTTTGAAGGGAATAAAAATGGCTAAAATACATTGTTTGTCTACTAAGTACCAGGATATGTTATAAAAGTAAATTGATGTATGATATAAAAATATTTCATTTATTTCATAGTTAAGGATTTAGGCTTAAAGTGGTAAATTTGCCAGTTATTGGAGAGGACAGTCTTAGGCTTGCTTTTACCCCAAAGTCCCAACACAGTGAAAGTTTTCTTTCTTTGGAATCCAGGTAATGAGTTCATATATGCTCAATCTTTTCTTTACCAAAAGATTCTTAAAGTATGGAATGGAAGGCAAATGCAGATAATTATTGTAAATTACAATAAATTAGTCATTATAAATAAAGAAGGGATTTAACATAATGGGAAAGATTTAAAGATTTAGCATTAAGGATTAAGCATTACAAAGAAGCAGTGATTCATGCTATACATTTCAAATTTCAAGCCAACTGCGGGTGGTTGAGGTAGGGAGAGAAGTGAAAGAGGGAAGGTGGGAAGGTGGGAGGGAGTGGGGGAAGACAGAGTGATTCAACTTAGCCAACTTGAAAAGCTATAATCTGGGCTCTGTATGGCAGTCAATAATTATCTACTCCAAGTTGATAGTACTTCAATTGCAATGAATCTGAGCTGCCTTCGTAACTAAACATTCAATCTTGCTATGAATTATTATATTCAATAATGATGATTTATTCTATCTTTTAAACCCAAATATTTCTTACGTAGCATGTCTTTTACTCTTAATAAAGCAATGTAAACACTGTATTACTCAACGGTTGCAGAGGACAGAAGGAGAAGGCTGAGCCCACTCAAGATAGAACAACCTGTGTCACATTTCTGGTGTGAGTAGGAAGCACCAACCACCACACAGATTGTCATTGTCTGGAAGTGATCATGGACAGCACTCTGGTGAAAACAGTTTGCTGCAAAGAGAGCACGCGCGCGCGCACACACACACACACACACACACAGGACGTAGAAGGAAGAATGGTTCAACTCTAGTTACTTAAGAAGGTGAAACTTCTTAAGCACTGTGGAATCTATTTTCATGTTGTAAGAAGAATTTTAGCTTGCTTTGTTTAATTTTACAGCTATTGTGAATTATGTAACTGATTATCCAGTTTTAGGTACTATGTAGGCTCTTTCTTCTTGACAACATATATTTTTCTGTAGCAACTGTCATTTTACCTTTTACAATTTTGTATGTTTTCTTCTTGCCCCAAGTTTAAAAAATAATTTCTACGCTTATACTGTAAATTCATTTTTTCCTGTGATTTCAGTTTGAACTGAGACAACTAATAATATATTCATATATGACTTTTTAAAAGTATTATCGAAGACATTCAAATTTATGGAACAAGTGTTGGTAACTGGAATGCCACATTAGAAAGCATTTTAAGACCACAAGTAATTTTGTGATGCTCAGCTTATTGTTGTATGACTGCCAGTCAGACCTTAGTTTGATAGTTGTTTGGAATTCTTAGTTTAACCCCAGGCCTGAACTAAAATCAACAGCAGAAGATAAGAACAAACCCATAGAGCTACACCTATTACATAGGAGTAACTGACAATGAAGACAACGGAAAACGTTTTACAAGGCATCTCTTTGTGAACATCCTTTTTCAGCAATGCTTTTCATTGCTGTGATACGCAGATAAACAGAAACTTCCGTTACAGAGCTAAAAAAACATATTTTTGCAAGTAAAGACTGCACTTTAAATAGAAAGTTACTATGCTGAATATGGGAATCTAACAGAAAAATTGGTGCAATAAAAATAATAAATCACATTTTTATAAGTTGTAAATAGATAACCTATCTTGAAATTTCCCTTAATAAATAGACTACTGAGAAAATATTTGAAAAACTATAACTATAAAACATGTTGCTCTACAATGGCCTCTCAGAACTACTCTACAGAAAATTGAAAAACTGATATAAATAGCTATAAACTGGTACATTAAAAAAATGTGCAGGAAGTTTGCCTTAGAATTTAAATAAGTATTCCTGAGTTTAAAACAAAGATTGGCATGTTCAATGTATAGAATAAAAATACTATTTGATCTGCTTCACTAAAAATGACATTTATTTAAATTATATTTGTAATTTAATATTAGTAGTTTAAAGATAAAGAAATGTTATGCATGTTTCATATAAATTATCAATAGTATCTCAATGGTGTACATATACCTAATGAGCAGAAAATAGGGATTATTGAATAATATATTAGAAAATATGGATGCGATAATTCTAGAATATTGGACAATCTATTCATGTAGCAAATACTTATCTCACACTATATAACAGCCTTCTATTGTGCTGGTTTGTTGTATCTTATTACTACACAAAACTTCCTTTTTAAGCTCTTGCTTTTATTGAAGACATTGAAATATTCTAAACACTCAATATCAGAGTTCCCTGGTATAATATTCTGTTTTAGATTCCAGTGATGCATATCATTTATGGTACATGGAAGGTGAAAGACAAGCCAATGTTCTTCTTTCGTTAAGAATGATGAATGCATTGGCCTCAACCACATTAACTATTCTCAACCAGATTGATCTAACTAACCAGTATTGAGTGTCTTATAGACCTAGAAAGCTGAGCTGTCTGACACTAATCAACCATCTGTTAGCAGGCTGACTGCGTTAAAATCACAGGGGTGGAACCAACTTGTCTTCACTGCAATGATGCATGTTTCTGGAAAAAAACTTGCCAACCCTGATTTCAATGCTTCTGCCTGCAACACCATCCATGGACCTCTGAAAATCACACCGGCATCAAGACTTCCCAGAAAGCATTTATTTCAACCAGAAAGATAATAGATTCGGAGCCAAAGAGATTTATTTTTCCTGTTTTATCTACCATCACCCAGAAGCAGGTGACCTAAGAAAAATAACAGAATGTACCACCAAAGAATTAGTTGTGGTCTTGCTGCCTCCACAATGCATTATACCTTTGGAAAGCTTCCATATTAAATGCATTTTTTTTACAATAGCAATTCACATATAGGATCCTTACTCTACTAACCAGGATAAATTAGTCTAGGCATGAAGGACTGCTGGGGATGTGAATTTCTCTATTAGCTCTGATGAGCCAATTGAGAAATGTTTTCCTTTGTCCCCACACTTTGAGCTTTCCTAGCTTTATTCCCAAGGGAAGAAGTCTTTCAATGGGGAGAAGTAATTGTCTCATTGAACTATTAGCTGTGGTTGCAATCTGATTACTTTTGTGAATCATGTCACTGAATGAGCTGGGAAAGGCTGGGGTTATGTCTGTGGCTGAGGTGATCGATCTTGACTATGAGGGAAGTGTGGATGCTGTTACACAGCATGGGCAAACAGTAATGCATCTGGAAATGAGATAATTCTCCACAGGGCCACACAGATTTTGTGTATCTACTACAAATAGGGAATTAAAAAAAAAAAAAAGATACCATGTAAAAAGTCATGCTTTCTGAAGAAAACAAAAAGAAAAAAAAAACACCAACTTTTGTAAGTAACAGTTTGGATATATGTTGTCTCCAAAAGCTCATATGTAAGGCAATCAAAAACTGTTCAGAGGTGAAATGATTCGATTATAAAACCTGTGACCTGGGGCTGGAGCGGTGACTCAGTGGTTACGGTGCTCACCTGGCATGCGCGATACACAGGTTCAAACCTCAGCACTACTACCAAGTACACAACGAAGTTTCCAAGAAACGAACGCTACATAAAAAAAGTAAATTAAAATTGATTCTTTCTCTCTCTCTAAAAAAAAAATAAAATAAATAAAATAAAGAATGAAAAACCTGTGACCTCATCCATTTGAGTAGATGATCTGGGTGGTAGCTGTGCCAGGTTGGATGTGACTGGAGGAGACTGATCACCCCACGGGCATGCCTTGGGGGTTTATGTTTTGTCCCTCAGGAGCAGAGTTTTCCCTGCTTCCTGCTGTTTTGTCCTAAAGTGCCTTCCTCTGCCACATCCTTCCACCATGATGCTCTGCCTCACCTCTGGCCCAGAGTTGGCTAATAATGGACTCAACCAATGAAAGCCTGAGTCAGAATAAGCTTTCTTCTTCTACACTGTTCTTATCAAAACTTTTGGTTGCAGTGACAAGAAAAAAAAAACTGATGAAAACACCCTTTGAACTATAAATTCAAATAGATTGTTACTAAACTAACTCTAGTTCCATGATAAGAAATGAGATATGCAGTAGTTTTTCTAGTTTTTGTTCACTACTTTAAATTTATAGATAAGTTGCACATTTATTTACATAAATGTTAATACCCTTTCTCTACACTTTCATACTAAGATATTATGCTATCTGCGTGAGCTCACATAATCACCAGGGTACTTTGTATTGGGAGAGCCAGAGTCATAGAAAAGGTGTATGAGTGTGGGAGTAGAGATTGGAATGAACTTTGAACATGAATTAAGGGATCACAATCCCAGAAATACAGATAGTCTCCAGAAGCCAAAGAGGACAAAGGAAATAGATTCTGCCCTCGAACCTCAAAAAGGTTTCAGTTCAGAAGACACCTTGATTTCAGCCAAATGTAACTGATTTTGAGTTCTAATCTCTACAACTATCATGGAATACATTAGCATTTTTAAAGCAACCAAGGTTGTGGTAATTTGCTAAAATAGACATAGGAAACCAATATTCTAATGTTTCCAATATTTTTTGTTAATTTATTTTTGCTCTCTTGATTGAGTACAAAACCCTTCAATTTGAGAATAACTAGTATTAGGTCTTTTATAATGCTCCAGAAAACATAGTGTGAGACCTTACATAATTGTTCGTCAAATTAATAAAGGTCAAATCATTCTTCAAATTTAGAATCAGAGGTTTTAAACATCATCAGGAATAAGATATATTTAAGATGCATATTTGTGCTGATAGTATAACTGAGATGAAAATAGCAATAAAAATAAAATAAAATCTATTACTGAAATAAATTATATCTTCATGTTGTAGCTTCAGATACATTAATACTAATATAACTAATATTCCTAAGGTAAAATTTCATCCTAATTTCTATGAAAAAACAATTATTAAAGATTTTTAAATCTTGGTTATTTATAAAATTATTTGGTTTAATCACTTCTGTTTCACACTCTGGATTTTAAAAAATAAAATTCATTGAAGCTATTGAATACCCACTTAGTAGATGACTCCACCAAATAATTTAAAAATATGAATAAATAGTCCCTTCATAATAGTACTAAAAATAATTACATCAAAATAACATATATGTAAATAAATACATGACATTTAAATAAATAAAAAGAAACATTTTTGTGGAAAGCAAGTGAATTCTTGTACATAGTAGAATAAGAACATGTTCATCTTATCACAGAACTCTAGCAAACTAGAAAGCTGCATCAAACAAAAAAATTGCTCAAGCAGAAAGTGGAGATATTTATTTAAATTGCATAGAATGATGATAAAGTATCCACTTTCCTCAACACTCTGATATGCAATAGAAATAAACCATTCTTTGTCTTAGGAATTATCAATAGCACATAAAGCATATGTACTTAAAATATCCTTGAAACTCTCCTTTCTTTTCATCAGTAAACATCTTAGACTCATATTCTTACTGAGCATCGTTCAATGTGAACCATTCATCATTTATGATGATATCACAGTTTAGACAAAAATTTATTTTGAAAACTCAGCAGGAATTTTGTCTGCAGAGATGAACCTGAAATATTTTTGATAACTAACTCTGTGCAAATTTTTATGATGTGCCATAAACAGTGTTCATAAAACTTCTTTTTTGGTATAATAATATATACTTTTTATTTTAATGCAAATATATGTGGGCCCTCAACTTACGATGGTTTGACATGATTTTTCAACTTTACCATGGCATGTAAATAATGCATACTCATTAGAAATGTCCTTTGAATCTGAATTTTGAAACTTTCCTGGACTGTCAATATATGGTAGGGATCTTCTCTTATGTTGATGGGAAGCAGCAGGCAGCCATACTTCCAGCCAAGCAATAAAAAATGTAAATAAGTAATAATCTACGGTGCATGATGTGACTAAGCCATAATATTCAAGAAGTTAGTTATATTAAATATATTTGCAACTTATGGTATTTTCAATTTTTGATTGATATATTGTGACATAGACCCACTGTAAGTAAAGCATAGAAGTGTGTATGGGGGATGTAGGTGTGTGTATGTCCATATATGTATGTGTGTTTGTCTATATGTTAGTGTTCCAAACTATTTCCACTCTGTCTTTAATACTAAGTGCTGTGATTTTATTTGAGAGGTAGCAAGGCTGTGGAAAAAAAGAACCTGAAGTTTGGACTGATGAAAGAAAATGGTAAGATATATATTCCTGTTGGCTATTGCTTCAAAAGCCCTGAAGAAAACAGTAGTTCTCTGAAGGGTGATATTGGTTTGACATTCATAGGAAATCTCTACTATAGTTGAAAGGTGGAAGTGTATCTTGGAGACGTCTACCAAAGCATGGAAGAAAAATGAATAATAGACCAGCTCCTTCCTTCCCACATCCTATTTTGTTTGTTAGGGTTTATCTCAGAAGCTCATTCCCCTGCTCTGATCACCATCATTGTTTCATCTAAATCTAAAAGTGGAAGGGCACCCTGAACTGAGTATTGGCCTTGAAAGAGAAGGCAAGAGAAAATCCAGGACATCTGAGAAGGGTGCACCAGCTTGAAGTTCAATATATAACTCTCCTACATATTGTAAGTATAATCTTTAAATTGCCATCATTTCTTTGATATTTTCCTAGGAGAATGTCTTGAAACTATGAAGAAATACTATACATTTCTAAAAATAAGGTAAGACGGTTGATCCTTTTTTGAAATATTCTTTCACTATCAATCAAATTGACCATTTCAATCTACTTTATAATATGCATATCAATAATCTTTTATAATTGAACCCAATTATATAATTTCTGATTAAAAATAATTTAATAATATGAAATTAAGCATAAAAGGAGATTTACTTATTTATTTGTTAAGCATGGTCATCATCAAACAACCAATAATAAATGTGAAATGGTAGAACAAGCCAAGGCTGATGCCATTCTATGGTTTCCCCCCTTGGGTTCCCCATGGTTCCATGTTTCCCCCTACTTAAACCCCAAGTTAATTGGACTTCTCATGGAAGTCAGAGGTTACCCTCTGATTAGAAAGTTTGCATTTAGGATAATTTTTTGAAGCTTTTAGACCTCACTATTTGCTCTCTCCACTCCTATGTGTACTTGAGTATGTATATTTTAATTTGAAATTTTACAGAAATTTACAAAATTCTTTTGGCATCTTCCAGAATCTCTTTCAAACATTTAAAATGCAACAATGTTCATATCTCTGAATAGACAAAAAGAATTTATGCTTCTGGCTATTTTTACTTTATTTAATGTAATAAAAGTTATATTATCCTGGGAATAAGGATAGGTCAATTCTTGTCCCCAGTCTCTCACATAAACAAATGTCTAATTTATTCTATTAAGTGTCATAGGTCCCTTCATGCCTTCTAGAAAAAAAAATGGTTAAAAACAAAAGAAGTATATTTAGCTTTCCTTCAAGCTCCAAGACTCTACTCAATCTTATATTTTGTTGTTCAGGCAAATGTCAGGGTCTATTTCCAGTTTTGCTCTTAGGCCCTATTTTAGTCAGGTCAGGCTGCCATAACACAGTGCCATTGTCTAATCAGCTTACAGAAAACATAAATATATGTCTGCAAATTCTAGAGTCTGTGCCTAGAAGTCTCCAATCCGGATGCCAAAATAATAGGGTTTCTGGTTCATAGACAGCTCTGTCCTTACATTATAGGGATGTGGAGGCAGGTGGAGAAGTTATTTAGGATCTGTCTATACATGGGAAATAGTCCCATTCATGTAGATTGTGTCTCATGACCTGATCATCTCCACTACCTGACCTAATATCATCACATTAATGGTTAGGAATTTAACAGATGAATATTGGGGCTACGATACGCATACATTCATTCTATTGACAGATTCTAAATGATATCTAGACCAAGTAAAAATACCAAACTTATTTTCCCAATTGATTTTAATAAGGATAAATTTCACTTTATATGGTGATGGCAATTATAAAATCAAGAAAATTGTAACTCATTGGCTATCTTCTGTGACTACATAAATTTGACAAGAAACTATTTTTTTCTTGCTTTGTTTATAAATAAAACATTAGCAGTGTATAGAGCATAGTGTATGTTTGTCCTCATTGTCTCAAATATATATATGGTTGGACACTTATCAAATATGAGTAGATTTATTGGATATACTCTGTCCAAGGGGAACAAAACTTGGTCACAACACTCTACCTATGTAAAATACATACATGTGAGACTTCCCATTTGTTTATGTAATTATGTACTTATTTATAATACTGCTTATTAATATAGCAAATACAGTATATCATTAAAATATATACTTTTAACTTAAAATAATTAAATTTAGAAACATTTACTTGCCATATTTTATTAAATAACTCTGTACAAAGTCCAGAATATACACTTCTTAGTTTAGAAATAGCTGCTCTAAAGTAAGAAATTTTAACTCCTACATATCTATATATTCATTCATCAAAAGAGCGAATATTTCCTGAGAACGTTTGGGCTAGGTGTAATGATGAAAAATATCAACCATTCTTATGCTTAAAGAGTTCATGTAGAAGTGAGAAAGAAGACAAGAGATTATTTTAAAATGATTACTATCATTTGCATTATGTCCTAGGAAATATTTCAGAAAATATACTTTCTAGAAAAAAAAATAACTACACTGTGGAACTCACACTGAGCCTTGCTGTTATTTTGCTTTTATTTTCATGCTGGGGTTGGAACCCAGGGCCTCACATGTGCTAGGCAAACACTCTACCACTGAGCTGTATCCTCAAACTAAGGCTTTTTTATTTTTTAATGGGTAAAGTTACATTTTTATTTATTTTTATTGGTGGATTATATTTTTACATAATGAAGGGATATGTTATTATACATTCATACATGCACACATTATGACAATATAAATTGGTCCCATTTCTTTCCTAGTACTCACCCCCATTCATTGATTGGGTTATTTGTGTTTTTGGTATTAAGTTTTTGTGCTTTTTTTTCCCAAATGAAATGTCTAGGAAAAGCACTTAGCAAGTGTCAGACATGTGAACTGTTAAATAACCATAGGTTTTCTTTCATTTTACACGTGTGGGTTTGTTTTTCATCTTTCTTGGTTTCTATAGAGAACTATAAGGTTATATATCTTCTAATTAAAAAGGGAGCAGAAAGATACATATAAAAAATGGAAACCATATATCTTATCTGCCACCCATAATGTGTACTATCAGCTATGGCTGTTTTGTTACACTTTGGGGGATCCTAAACATGGGTTCCATGCATAAAAGCTTGTGTGTTTTTTACCTCTGAATGCTACAAAGTCTGTTGCAGGAGACTGTTAATTCAATCCTGCACCGGACCTTTTCCATAGTGAGAGAGGTTTTAAAGGTCAGTGGTTCAGTATCAACCTCTGAATCAGTCTTGCCAGAGATATCTCTGTAAACTTAGACTCCAGTTAGACAGCAATGGAATGATTACATTAGCACTGCACATTCCTCTCACTCCCCATTTGGTAATGATGACTGCCTACGACTTTTTTTTTTTTTTTTTAAGAGAAGGACAGTCAGAGAGAAAGAGAGAGAGAGAGAGAGAGAATCAATTTTCATTGAGTTTTTCACATGGCTTTCATTGCTCTGACACTTAGTTGTGTACGTGGGTGCTGGGGTTTGAACCAGTGTACTTGCGCATGCCAAGCAAGCGTAGTAACTACTGAGCCACCGCTCTAGCCCCAGACTTCCCACTACTTTCACTATACTTAAGAGACTGTGATGTCCAAGGATGATGTTCCATGACCTGGCCCTTACTGTTTCCATGACTAGAGGTACCCTATCAACTTTCCTCTTTCTTTGGTGATTGGTGGCTTGACCAATCTCTCGGAAATCTATATCTGTCTGATCTGCTTCTGTTTGCTTAAGCAATCCCAAGAGGTATCTTGTAATCAGTAGGTAATGACATTACTACATGTGAACTAACTTATTTCATTACCAGAATGCATTTCACAAACTGAGTTCACACTTGCATTAGTAATTTATATGGCAGCTCCACCAAACCAAAAAAGAAAAACAAATACATACAGCATTATATGTTCAGAAAACTTGGAAAATTTTAAATTATAGATCTTTCTAGAACCATAGTCATGACTTCCATTGGTTAACATATCTGCCAACCATTTGAACTTTCATTAGGACTCAGAGGCTATTATCCATCTAATGTCACTTGGAAGGACAAGAAAATTCCACCAAACAAAAACAGTAAGAAAGAAATCAAAGATTCTGTCTATAAGAAAATTTCCCCATGATTAATATGTACATATTTTAGGGAAAAAACACAATATGAAGAGGTGTTCTGAATGACAGAAGTGCATTCTTTCTTTCTAGGAGTAAATTGTATCCAGGGGGATTTTTATCTCTATAATGATTGGGTACATAGGAACTCAAACACTGTCTTATCAAGGTTTCCAGAATGCATGGAGGCCAAGTTTTGGTATTTGTTGAACTTCAGCAAGATAAGCTAATGCACTTTGGGTAAAAATGTTTAATAAAGGGCAGATGGTCAGAATTCTCAGAAGGCATAGACTCAGGCATGCAGGGCAACACTCTTGCAAGCAATAAAGACATATTGACAGTGAAACCAGCTGTCTCAGCATCTGTGTGTGCTTCCAGTAAATGAAAAATTGAAGAGCAATAGTGTTGAACACAGATTTTACAATTCTTCAGCAAACAGTGCTAAAATTATGACTTTACGAATTTTTATTTTAAATTTTATATACTGACTTTTAATGCCTGTGACCAATAGGCTTATAAAAGATATCTAGGAAATTCTTTAAAATCCCTTCTAATCAAAGTCTGTAAGTGATTTCCATTGCATAAGTATCTAAAGCCTATGATGGGCCACAGGATCCTTTTTGTATGTATTGATTACAGCATAATCAATCAATTCAAAATGATCCTAATCTGGTTAACCAGGTCTGGGAAAAACCAAAGACTTCTAAACTGGACTCCTAGATAAGCCTGTGATGCCAACAAGCATAGCAGAACATAAAGAAAATCTGTAACTTGTCTGTCTTCTAACCTGCTTCCCTAGCTGGTGCATGCAAATGGTCAGGCGTACTTGGCTAAGCCTGCCCCTTCTGTCCTCTACCTACCCTCAGAGGCTATGACTTGATTCTGCTCTCTTTAGATGCCCTTACAAATCGAGATCTGTTCCTATGCTTGTAGGCTGCTTTATCAATAGTCATGTATTTTATGCACTGATGTATAATTGTCTCTTTCTGTAACTCCATCTACCACACTATAACCAACATTTTATTCCCTAGTTAAGTATATTATGCTATAATATAAAACAAGAAGGATCTGAAACTTTGAGCTAAGTTTAAATAGTATATGTTGAGAAACATTTGAGTTTAAAACTCAAAACTAGGTGTGTGGTAGATATAAACACAGTGTGTGATAACTGGAAGAAATAAGTGAACTAATGAGACAATATGGAGTCTATCATTGGAGTTAGTGTTCAGTCCAGGATAGTAAGTAATCTTGGACAATCCCGGAATTCAAGCAATTGGCATTCTGGTTCGTCTTTCGTTGAACAGCACATAGACTTTGGAATGGGGTTCCAAAGCAGGGACCTAGTTGTTGGAATTTGAAATTGAAACACAATGGTGACCAGAACTCAAAAGAAAAACAGGCAGAAAAATTTCATTGGAAGGAATAAGTTCATTAATTGAGAATCAAATTAACATGAGGATGATTTTATGCTGAAACCCAAAGTTAGTAAGCAGAAATAGTAAATTATCTCCCTAGTAATGCTCAAACAGGGTGGGTCCATTTAAGCCAAGATAATGATTGAACTTGCTTTATTTATTTATTTTTATAAGAGAGAGGGACAGTGGGCTGGAGCGGTGGCTCAGCGGTTTCGGTGCTTGCCTAGCAAGCACGAGGACCCGGGTTCAAACCCCAGCACCACGTACACAACTGAGTGTTGGAGCAACTAAGGCCATGTGAAAAACTAAATAAAGTTGTTTCTCTCTTTCTCTGTCTCTCTCACTTTCCCTCTCTCTTTAATTTAAAAAAAAAAAAAAGAGAGAGGGACAGTGAGAGAGACAGGAAAAAAAAGAATCAATTTTATTTAGTTTTCATTTGACCTTTGTTGCTCTGACATCTCGTTGTGT
>PVKS010015706.1:0-45438 GCA_004027875.1 Aplodontia rufa
GAGAGAAAGAGAAAGAGAGAATCAATTTTTATTGAGTTTTTCACATGGCTTTCATTGCTCTGACACTTAGTTGTGTACATGGGTGCTGGGGTTTGAACCCGTGTATTTGTGCATGCCGGTCAAGTGCCATAACTCCTGAGCCACCGCTCCAGCCCCGCAACCATGCTTTTATAAGGAACCCACTCTCAAGGTAATGACATTGATTCATGTATGAGAAGGCAGACCTCTCATGACCTATTGTCCCGTAGAAGTCCTACCTCCCCACACTCCTTTTGGGAGTCAAGATTCAAATGCATGAACCTTAGGAGACCCATTGAAACCTGAGACAGCATGATAAAGAGCGCCCAAATCATATAAGCATGAAAGAGCAGAGGGAGTGCTTGAACCAAAGTGAGAAAGGAATGCTCAAGATATGAAAAAAGAGTGACAAGGGACAAGGCAATCATTCAAGTTGACCCAAATAATGCAGATCTTACATATGGAGCTGAGGAGTTTGGATCTAATTCTTTGTTCTATTTCAACATTTTCAGCTCAGATTTTTGTTTTAGAAATACTAATTTTCTCAGTGCAGTGATACGTGCCTGTAGTCCTGGCACTCAGAAGACTGACATAGAAGGATCACTTGAGCTTAGGAGTTCAAGAATAACTTGGAAAACGTAGTGTCTGGTGTAAAACAAACAGGAGTTTTAGAGGAAATGTGGAAGGTCTCAGCTCCATTAGGAGGTTATCAAACTAGAAGATGAGAACCATAACGGAGCTCGGCATGATGGTGCACACCTGTAATCCCAGGGGCTCAGGAGGCTGAGGCAGGAGGATTGCAAGTTCAAAGCCAGCCTCAGCAACTTAGCAAGGCCATAAACAATTTAGTAAGACTCTGTCTCAAATAAAAAAAATAACAATTGACTGGGGATTTGGCTTGGGGTTAAGCACCCATGGATTCAATCCCTGGTACGGGGAGGGGGGAAGAAAGAAAGAAAGAAAGAAAGAAAGTAAGACACACATAGCTGATTCAGGGCAGTGGGTTTGGAAAGGAGGCACTAAGGGTTGATGTTTAAGATATGTTGGTAAAAAAAAAAGTGCAGTTACAGAATATGTGCTGGTCTGTGGTTTAAATTCATATCTAAGCTTAGAATATAGGACTGTACAATATGATTTAATTTGCCCAATGAGGCATAGACCTATCTAAGTTTAAAGGCAATGAGATAAAATAATTTAAATTTGCCTTTCTTTATTTTGCTTGTAAGTAAATAGGTATTCTGAGATTACACTGTATTTTAATCTTTGATCAATGGATATAAGGACAAAATGTTTTTTTATATCGTTCTGCTTGCATCTCTAAGGGAATATGTCACTGTTAGGCAGTTTTCTGTTACTGTAACAAATCCCTAGGATAAATCAACTAATGAAGAGAAAAGTGTTACTTCAGCTTGCAGTTTTGGGGCTT
The DNA here is from genome assembly GCA_004027875.1 of Aplodontia rufa. Lineage (NCBI taxonomy): Eukaryota > Metazoa > Chordata > Mammalia > Rodentia > Aplodontiidae > Aplodontia > Aplodontia rufa. The sequence goes on from PVKS010015706.1 coordinate 1,445, forward strand.
CAGTCCATGATCAATCGGTCTCTTTGCCTTTTGGACTGGTGGCAAAGCAGCAGGGAGTATGTGGCGGAGCAAAAATCTGCTTACCTCATGTCCAGAAGAAGGAGGAGGGAGGAAGAGAAAGGGGCTGGGGGTCCCCTTACCCTCTTTGAGGGCATGCATGCAGTGACCTAAGACCTCGAAGCAGGCCCCTCTTCTTCAAATCTCCACCACCTACCAATAGCGCCATGGAGCCAGGATCAAACCTAAATAAAGGCCTTTGGGAGACACTTGAGATCCAAACTATAGCACAGAAATAAATTCTCCCCAGCCCATTTAAAAATTATTTTTAGTTATGTAACCACAGACAGTTTGTAAAAGTAGTACAGAAAATTCCCAAGTACCTAGCCCTCCCTCCCCCGTTAGTACTTTGATGAACCCACTGTGAGGCACTTGCTGTTGGTTCAAGATTGATTGATTTACTGGTGTTGGGGGTAGAATCCCTGTGTGGATGATTCAGGTCAGATATCAAATGCTCTCTTAACTATGTTGATGTTAAGGAGATTTGACTAATTTGACTAACTGGTTGGGTTGGGGTAAAAGTATTTTTGGAGACCTGACCCAGATGTAATGAAGAAGTCAAAGGGTATTGGTATCCCACAGAGCAACATGATGATAGGCAGGGTGCTGGAAGAGGGGGGCAGTTAGGGACCAGCCTGAGAAAGTGAATTCAGAGTGATTCTAGGCTCACTGGTACCCGAGACCTAATTTTACAGTTCTTTTCTATGATGTAATTCTCATATTTTCACCAAGCCTTAGTAAGATTAGTTAGCTCTAAAGATTTGTTTCCATTTTGACAACTAAAAAGAGAACCCTGGATCCTAACTTAGGATGGTGGCCTGGATCAGCTGCAGTGTTAGAGGCAGACAGGAGGGTCACAGTCCTGGGGAGAGAAGCCAAGAGCAACTGTATGCAGTCAGCAGAGGCAAGTCCCCTGGGCAGATTTGAAGAACATTTAAACTCTCTCCAAGGTTGCTTCGAAATTCTTGGAGAAGGGCCTGGGTTTCTTGTAGTCATAAAAGCTTAAGACTTTTGTTCAGGAAATAGAGCAGTAGCTCCTTGAAAGCTGAAGAAGGAAGGACATTTGAGATGCATGTGTGGTCCAATTTTACTACAATGCATGCATATTACAGGACAAGTGTCCCTTATTCAAAATGCTAGGGACCAGATGTGTTTTGAACTTTAGAATATTTGTACGTACATCATGAGGTATCTTGGGGATGGGTCCAATGACTAAACACAAGATTCATTTATTCTTCCCATATGCCTTGCGTATAGGTCGAGGGTGATTTTTTGCAACACTTTTTAACAATTTTATGCATGAAACAGTTTCATGGTTTGGAATTTGAGACTTGTAGCGTTGTCAACATTCAGAAAGTGGGGATTTCAGAGCATTTGGATTTCAGATACTTGGATTAAAGAGGCTCACGCTGTGTAATGAGAAAAAAAACATCAAAAACAGCAGTCATCATCTACTTCAATGTACAATTTTATTCATAGTTGAAAGAATAGTCTATTACTGCTAACTTGTATATTTACTAAGAATCAAAGGGTTCAGAAAGACATAAAATGTGTGTACTTTCTATTAAATAATTTCTGGTCACTTTAGAATATGAGTATAATATACAGGAATTGTATGCACAAAAATGTAAAAAGTAATTGTGAAACAATTCTTGTTACCAGTTTGTATAAGAAAAAAAGACATTCATTCTTTTTTTTTTTTAAGCTACCAACATCATCCTGATAAGATTCAAACTTCAATTAAATTTATCTGGTAGCTCAAGAATCTATAGAAAAAAACTAATATACAGTGAAATCACTATGGAGTGTTCAGGGACAGTAGAAATTCATATCAGTACAAAATATCATTCAGGAGTTTCACATTGAGTTCCAGTGTCAAGTTTGAGAGACATTTTGGTTGGCAAGCATTATCAAAGATTTAAAGATTTTTAAAAACTGGTATCTGCTGGTAAAAATGTTACAAAGTTTAAAAATATGTAGAAATAGACAGAAGTTGTTATGTCCTGGTCTTTCAGTCATCTTACCAGCAGATTCTTGCCTTTGAAAGAGCATGAAATGCTTTAGGTACTTCCAGTGTTTTCCAGAAGATGACAGAGTTGGTATTACAAGAGTGAGAACAAACTCACGTTCATTTTGTTCATCCTAACAACAAAAAGAGCCTTAGAGTCCTTCTCACCATTTAAATATTGCTACCTTGCATTCAACAATAATAGCAAGTATAAAATAAACAATCATAGAGTAACAATTTTGGGTTAATTTGCAATTATATAGCTCCATGGGAATTCCCCTTTTGAGCATGGATTTTGCTCCTTAAGTGAGTTCTCTTCACTGTCTGTTGTCTGGACTGAGTTTGATTTAAATCCCATGACACTACTCTGATCACCACAGATATGACAGGAAAGTGCTGGTATTGCTAAAGCAAGTAGTGGTTGTAACTGGCTTTGATTGTGATAAGCTGCAGACTGGCTGTCTTTAATGCAAATTTAGAGGTCTTTCAGACTGGCTTTGGTTTCTTTTAACATGGGTGACTGCTTCTGGACTCTGTTCCTCAGATCCATTTGCTCTTTCATACAGAGTCACAACAGCACATGTAGCACACATCTGCCCAGAACAGGGTGGTCCGGGCCTAGAGAGACCTTAGAATCAGTGAACAGGAGAGACTGAACTCATGGAAAGCCGTGCGTAGATTGACTAAAAGCTACCAGGATTTCTGTCGGAAACTGCTGAAGGCAAAGCTGACTGTGATTGTTTTCACCGCTCCCCTAGCTTCTCGTGCAAAGCCGATGGTCAGGAAGTATCTGTTGAATGTGTAGGGATACTGCAAAGACAGGTCTCAGATGGACTTCCCTCCCTCCTCAGCTTGCAGAAGCTCGGAGTCTGAGAGAAATGGTCACAGCATTGCCCATGAGGACCCTGCTTGGCAGGGCACCTTCAGGAGTTTGTTTAGGACTCTGAGCTCTTCGCCACTGGACTGGTTGCTTCTTGCAGGGAGACTTAACTATTTTGCTTTATGTGTCTAGTGTCTGTCCAGTGCCTTGTACAAAGGAGGTGCTCACCAGGGGTTTTGAAAGAAAGAGGTGACAGCCATCATTTGCTACCAGTGGACACTGGCCTGTGGTGTAGCTCCGAGTTCATTGAATCCTGTCTTACCCATGTGGCAGGTTTACCAAACGCTAGTATGGTAGCAACCTGCAGTGAAACTTCCAGATTGGTGGTATTTCCTAGGTAATATCAGTCCTACACACCAAAGGGCAAGTCAGACACACCCATGAACATGTTATATCAAACATGTTCCATGTTTGATATAAGCTCCTTCTCTCAACAGGGATCACTCACTGCTGACAGGCCAAGAATTTGACAGGATCAAAAAAAAAATTGTTTTTTCCACGACTGAGGACCGAACTCTGGGTGCTAGGCAAGCGCTCTGCCACTGAGCTAAATCCCCAACCTCAGGATCAAATTGTTTGGTGAACATAGGCAAGATCTTGTGGAACCCAGGAAGAAAGCATGCCACACCCATGTTCTCTGTAAAAATTTCCCTTTTTTGTGAAATATCCCAGGACTCTGAAATTTTTCAAAATGAATCAAACAAACAAACAAAAAAAACAATCAGGGCATTGTATCAGAAAAGACAATTTGGTAACTGCCAGGTGGAAAAAAATTATCTAAAGGGGAAAATTCCAGAGAACTAGTATCACAACCTTGAAAATCTCTCCCCTGCCTCCCCTGAGAGATAGCTTCTTACTGTGCTCTGGCTCCTATTCTGCATATGCATAGATGATGTCTGGGTTGTTACTGGTCTTTGCTCTTTTAAGTATCAACCATCTTCTCTTTAACCATTTTGGGAGAAGAGTCTTCCAAAGTGTGGTTGACATCAACACAAGTATGTGAAAAGACTGTGATGACCACAGGGCCAGCACATATCGTTGGACAGATGATGGAGGAAGCCGTAATGTCACATTTGAAAGGTTTTCATTCACATTCTGTACATTGAGATTGTATGATTATCAGGAGAAAATTTCCAGCAGATGAAGGTAAAGTATCATATTCAAATCAAAGCCAATAATTAATATAATTTCAAGACAGAAAAGAGTTTCCTCAGAAAGTAGTATCCTTCCTAATTCATGCAAATGAAACTTCTGTTTGATAACTTGAATTCATCATATGAATAAAATGTTATTTTGTAAAACAATACAACACTGTCTTTAGCCTCTGTTAAGTATCACATTTTACCTTAAATATTCTCATAAAACTGTGATCTAGATTCTTATGATCTAGATTCTTATATTAGTATTTTTGTCTGTATTTTTTTTTAGAGAGAGTGTGTTTCCTATCAGTATTTTTGCCTATTTTACATTGTATCTGCCTTTCCTGCCTTCTGCTTCTAATTTATATGAGCTTGAAAATAATTTTATTAAGAGACAGTAGGACTGTGTATTAACATTAGGTAGAAGGGAGAGCTTTTCTATAAATAAAACAGGAGTTTAAGGGTATAGATTTCATAAACCCTATTGGGATAGTCAATACTTTTTTCTGGTTATGGTCCTGTTGTGGACAGAGGAGTTTGTTGTGGACAGCAAAGTTCTTGTCACATATAGGGAGTCTCAGAAAAATTTGAAAGGTAAATAGAATGGAGAAGACCATTTTCTGGACATTATTATTATTATTTTTACCTACCGTGGCAGAAATTCCTTAGTGTTTTCAGAGCAGAAGTTCTCAGTGGGAGTTCTCAAGTACAAGTTACTAGCAGGGATGAGAAATAGTTTTGTTATTCTAATGTACCAGGCTTTTTGCTTTAGGAACTGATGTGGATATTAATTTTCTTCACTTCAGAGTTCCCCCTAAGGATGCAAAAGTATTTTGAAGTGTTAACACCCACATTTCCTTTGAGTTATACTGGATGAAAAATGGAATGTCTGTTTTTAAAAGAAAATGAGACATTCTTATTACAATTACCACTGATGCTAATAATATTCTGGCCTGCTAGCAGCATCTGTCACATGGCATCTTAGATTTTCAGAGAAACTTTAATGAAAACTCTTCGTTTTCTTAAAGGTTGTAATTATTATGCCGTACCATATTTATAGATATGGAAATGTGAGGCTCAGGCCGAATAAAATCAAGGAAGGTTGATGGCTAGGGGCCCAAAACAAATGAGAAAAGAATAAAACAGGACCCGACTCTGTCTTCTTAATCCTAGCCTGAAATCACTGCCCAAACCTCTTTTTTGACAAAGATTAATGGGACCAAAGGGACTCAAGCACAGACATTACGGGCACAGGAGCACAAAGACAGCTTTACCCAGGGCCAAGTGATTTCGATTTTGGGGAGAAATTTAGATAATTTGAGTTCTGTAATCAATGGCCTTTCTTTGTGACATTAGACAGCCCAACACTAATCAACTGATTTTTAAAAATCCACTATACTGAACAAGTAGTTTGAAAGCAATAAAAGGCGTTAATGAGCTTTGCATGTTCAATAGAAACAAGTATGTCCCAAGAATCGGCCCAATTCCATTCTTTTAAGACGTTCAACTTGTTGCTTCTCATACGATATTGCCTAAGAATGTCATGTCCGGAGAAGAACTGTTTTTCTAATTTAGAAACATGGCAAAATGAAAAGTTATAGAAGAACCTAAAGAAAGAGTTAAACATATTGACTGAATAAATGGGTTAAATAGTGACAGCTTATAACAATACAAATCCTGGACAATGAAAATAAATAGTCTACAGAAAACTGGGTGCAGGGGTGCACACCTGTAATCCCAGCAACTTGGGAGGCTGAGGCAGGAGGATTGCAAGTTTGAGGCCCATCTTAGCATTTTAGCAAGACCTTCTCTCAAAATAAAAAATAAAAAAGGACTTAGGATGTAGCTCAATGTTGAAGTGCCTCGGGGTTCAATCCTCAGTACCAAAAAAAGAAAAGTCTCCACAAAAGTGCAAATTTTGATGAAGGAACAAGAAAACCAATTAGCATTCATACTCAGAATAATCTACATTTCTATTATCATTAATTCAGCAGTAATAATTGCTATTGTGAGGCTCAGAATTTCAAATTAGATATAGGATCCTAGTTAAGTATTTTTGTAAAACTTTATCCAATGACTGCTCTTTTGGGTTTATAATAGATTTAAGGAGCCAAAAGGGAAGAGACCAATCCTCTTTAAAAGAGACTTTGAAGAAATGAAAGTTTGAGTCAATGAAAAAGTGACTGAAAGCAATTACTTGCAAAATCGCTTCCTCAGAAACAGAAAATTTTAGAAGGGTCTGACATCCAGCAGCTAAAGAGTAAGCTTTCTTCCCCCTGGATGGCAAAGTCATCAGGAGGCTTGTCTGGGGTGTGTGAATTATGTTTACACATAAAGTATAAAGCGTGTAGGAAGAAGGCAACAGCTGGGACCAAGCTGCTCTGCTTTTGGAAAGTAAATAACAGTGATATGAGGTCTCAGGTTTCTTCTTTGCGCTGAGAGGACATAAGCAAAGATGAAAACAAGCAAAGACAAGAAGCCCGCAGAAAGGACACTTTTTGATGCTCAGATCCAAGCAGAGAGAAGGTGAAGAGCCTAAGAACCCACAGCAGGTACCTTCTTGCAGCCTAGATATGGAGGGTCAGACACACCTCAGCAAACAGAAAAGATCAAACGGCAGTCAACAGTAAAATTTTGGTTTCGTAGGGCCAGTTGATGGCCACCAATGTACAGGGAAGAAGACTGGATGGACAACTTGCATAGCAGACCTGATGGGGCATGGCGGACCGACTGCAAATACCAGCCTCAGTCTCCTCATCTGTAAACTGGGCAAGGGAATCATTGAGGTCCTTTTCAATCCAAACATGTTATCTTGTAGCTAAATTGCACATGGTACTAGACATGATCTTTCTTTCAACCTTCACTTCCTAAAATAATCTTATACTGTTTTTAAGGAAATGGGTCACATGACGTATTTTAGCAATGTGTGTAGAAAAGACACACTCAGGTGTTGAAGTTTGTGTGAAGATGTTTGTGCCGAACAGGAATAAGTCACCCAATCTTGTTTAAATCATCAGTCACAGTTGCCAGATTTGGAGGTGCTAGGTGTTTGGAGAATGGGACCAGCACTTTTAGTGTCTGACAGCATGTCTTGAAATATTGTTGAACAAGTAGTACCTTTAGAAAAGAAGGTTCTGCCCAAATAAGGTGGTTTCATTCTTGTGGCCGTGGGACACAAAAACAATGGCTGGAATTGCAGCAGCCACTTTGACTCATTCAATGATCTGAAGAATAATAGTCCCTGAGGATGAAGCAAGAGAAAAGGATCCTGGGAAACCCACATCCAGTGCTTTGCTGACTATCTCTAGAATTTTGAAATATGATGAGGAATAAACATCTTACTTAAGCAGTAGTAGTTTTTTCTTACTTGCAGGTAAACTTAATCCTAATTAACATAGAATGACAAGGTTATTTGATTGCCAAAGCAAATTCTATGAGAATTGATAGATTTTTGGTTTTGTCAAACCGTTTCTTAACAACTCCAAAGAGGAAAGGAAAGTATGCCCTAAATGGAGAATGATTTAATGTTTTTAGTTAATCAAAGAAATAAACAGTGAGTTAAAGATTGACACTATCCAAATCCAAACTAGGAAAACTTTCAGTATTGAATTCTTCTTTGTACCCCCTCTCTACTCCCTTTCCTTCTCTTTTTGTCCTCTCACATTGTTCCTTTCCTCCCTCCCTTGCCTTTTATCTCCTATTCTTTTATCCATTGTACTTACTTTGACCCTCAAGTTCAAGCCAAAGTGTATTTTTGATTCTTTGAATATTTCATTTTTAAATGCTTCACGTTTAATATGATTCTTTTCCCTTCAATGAATTCAAGTTCAATGAAGATATTTAATTTTTCACTTGGTAAATTTTTCTACAAATGCCAGTATTTAAGAAGTTTTATCCACTTTCTGGAAATGGCTTTTTCAAACAGAAAAAAAGAGATATGCCAACTACAGAATTTGGATATTTTGATAGTTAAGTTCTCTTGAAAAAAGAGGAACTAAGAAATGCATTCTTCGAATACTTAAAATCTATCTGCTGCCTTTCTGGATAGTACAGCTTGTAGTTACAGGAAGAGTAGTTTTTAACATTGCTTCTGGTTTTGGGTATACCATTCTTAAGTTGTGGGCCTATTTATAACCATGGATTATAGAAGCTTCAACAGACCCTTCTTAAATTGAAAGGATATATAAATACATTTAAGGTTGCTATTTTTTTTTAAGAGAGAAGGACAGTGAGAGAGAGAGAGAGAGAGAGAGAGAGACAGAGGGAATCAATATTTATTGAGTTTTTCACATGGCCTTCATTGCTCAGATGCTTAGTTATGTGCATGGTGCTGGTGTTCGAATCCGTGTACTTGCGCATGCTGGGCAAGTGCCGTAACTGCTGAGCCACCGCTCCAGCCCCAGGTTGCTATGTTTTAAAAGATCAATTATTAGCATTTTTTTCCTGTTCAATTCAGCTGCTCCTTGAAGGAAGATAGACACTACCTTGGCTAAAATGTCAAGTTGGAATATTTGAATTCTAATCAATTCCAGCATTTCTCCTAGTTACATATTAAAGTAACTCAGAAATGTTAAGTGAATATTTGCTTCAGAAAATAATCAGAATATTCTCACTCCACAGTGATTCTACATTTGGGAATTTTTTTTTTAATTAAGTCTAAAACGAAGGTCTGTTTATTCTGGGCAAAATCCCTTTCTAATTTGCAAAGACTGCAAAGAATGACTTTGATTTTTTTTTTTTTTTTTTTTTTTCCTCTTGGTTTAGCAGAGTCATGATGGCTTCCCTCAGCTCTGCAGTTCACATTTTAGTTGGTTCTAATGAAGACAAATTCTGCTCAATCAGGAATGGCTCATTCATTAAGTGGGACAGACAGCAGCCTTGCCAGGTTTTGCTAGATTGGGCTCCTTGAAGCTGGCCCGCCCTTTATTTAGCTCCGTAGGAATAGGAAAAAGGAAAGAAGTCAATATTTTGCAAAAATAAGATGCCAAATTGTCTTCAAAACAAATGAGCCAACCATCCCAGATTTGGAGAGATATGGACATACGTTTTGGGGCCACATTCTCTATCTTTATAGATATACGGCAGGTGGAAGGAAAGCTAAGATTCCTGCTTAAATATTTTCCTAGGAGAGAAATGCTTGCAATTTCTCTGATATTGGCTGTTCCACCCTCAAGATATTTTCATCCCCCGGGAATTATGTAACTGTCCCTGTACTCCTCTGCTTAACTTTGCTGACTTTGACACATAACTAGAAATTCCAGTAAATAAAAGCTACCCTGAGGTTGGGGCGGCAGCTTGGTGGTTACAGTGTGGGTTGGAACCCCAGCACCATGTACACAACGGAGAGTCAGAGCAACGAAACCCACAGGAAAAACTAAATGAAATTGATTCTCTCTCTCTTTCTCTAAATCAAAAATAAAGGTACACTGAAAGCATCCCAGCTTCTTGTGGTTTGTCACAATGCTGGCGGAGGACTCTTCAGGAAGGATCAGTCATTCACGTAGACGGAAGGCACTGTCTGGGGAGGGTTGTCCAAGGTGGCTCAGGGCAGAAGAAAGCTGCTGGCTGCACACTTTCCCTTCTATGCTCTGCTAGGGCTCTAGGGTGGAGCATGCCCATCTCCGACTCCAACAGGCTGCCTCTGCAGAGAGCTCTCAAGCCTGTCGTGTGTCCTCTCTGAAGATGGTCAGTGTGGTTCTGGCCAAAGAGTACAGACTAAAGCATGCGTTTCGTTTCTCTTGCTCCGACTAGACACACAATTATGTATGGAAAAGCCAAGCACAGCAGAAGACACATCGAGTGAATAAGTCGTTGTTGAAAACCCTACTGGGTATGCAGCCAGGGCAGAGGGGATTCTCTAAAACAGGAGGTGACAGCAGGCCTGGAGATGTCCACTCCCAAGGAACAGCAGTCACCACAGCACCATGAGGGAATTGCCCAGATTCATGGGTGAATGCTAAGCGCTGCTGTGTAAGGACTCAACGATGCCCGTTATCCCGTTCTCACAAGTCAGCAGAGCCTCTGAAGACTAACCGGAAAAATGAGGGACGGTGACAGGGGAAGGAGAGTGGGTGGGAGACCAATTGTCGAGGGATCCTTGTGGATTAATACTAATCCTTGTTGGGGATGGGAATTGAAACAGTGACAACTTCACTACTCAGGGGAGGAACAGTTCACATACATGCCGCACGAAGTAGTGGCTACACTGAATATTCCTGAAAAATCAGCACGGATTTTCTCCTGAAATCTGTCATTGGCAATGAGAGAAGACCTAGAACTCTCTAGTGCATCTCAGAAGGATGCAAATCCGCATGAAGAGAAAAGAAAGATAAAACTTCCTGTGGAACTGTTTTATGAAATGCTAACCGTGTTTTTATTTGGGTGTGTCGGGAGAATATAATGAGGTGGCAGCTTGAAATATTTAAATCTGAATTTCATCCTATTGTACTAATTTTCTATACTTTGGATGTTTTATTAGCTTTTTTTCATAAGATTATGAATTAGTTTTGGAATTGGAATATAAAATTTATTTTTTAATTAAAATGCCATTTTTAATCCGAATTACTTCCCACTGCTTAACCTTGGGCGATTTTTTTCTGCACTATTTAAATGGGTCACATGAGTTCCAGACCAGACTCAACTTATTGTGTTGACAGCACTGATAATTTTTTTTTTTTTTTTTTTACAGTTTTGGTCAAATCTGTACCCTTGGGAGGTGAGAATACTAAGAATCATAGTTCTACTTTATAAATGAGAGAGGCTGAGATGTCAAACGCTGTCCAAGGCCGCTGTGGTGGGCTGCGACACAAACCCTAACTTTTGCCCTCCTTATTCTTTACCTTCTGCCACAGTTCTTGCCTCTCTGCACAAATGCGATTCTCTGGTCAAGTCCACCAAAGCCCCTAAGTCTCAGAACCTTCAACTGCAGATTGGTGGCTTGGATTTTACCCTCACCAAGGTCCCTGCTTCCTCCTTTTTATCTTGAATCTGGATTTATCCAGTAGCATGGAAAGTGGTGAGAAATAGCGAGTGTCAACTGGACCAAGGGTCACAATGCCCAGGCTAGAGAGTACAACAAACCTCCAGGAAGTCCACTTTGTTTGTTATGGACTTGGAGAAAACTGGGCAATGTTAGTTGCATTAAGTTCTAATTCTTAACAAAATCACAAGAAATCTATGGACAGAGGAAGAAATAGAAGAAGAAAGACTTGCACACGTTCAAAAATTTGCATCAGTTGTAGGTGGTTTATAGGCATCTTAGAGATGCATGGACCCAGCTTACAACCTCTGTACTTAATAGGGTGCAAATGCACAACTTGGTGACCTATGGGAAACTTGATTTTGGCTGCTGTACAAAGTGGGTGAAGCTGGTTTTCGTGTCGGAAAGAGCGATTCAGAGATATGGAGAAAAAGCATGTGAAAAGTGTACATGCGTTATATTCAGAACAAACAAAATTACCCAGGACAGAAATGAGCGCAGTGGTTGTCTATACGGGAATGGCGATTGATTGAAAAGAGGGCAAGAGGGAATTTTCTAAAGCACTAGAAATGTTCTGATTTTGATTGAGGCATTGATTACACAGGTGTGCACATTTTCAAAGCTAATCAAATCATACCTTTAATATCAGTGCATTTGACCCTAGATAAATTTTATGCCAATTTAAAACAAAAACAGTCCTTTTTTCCCCATGGAAGATTGTGTAACATTCTTCATATCATTTTTCTTGGCTATTGGGATGGGGGTAGGAGGAAGAAAAGTTGATGTTCCTCAAACGTAAATATTTTATTTAGAAATATTTGTGGAGAATTCCACAGTACTTTAATGCTCCCTTTGAATATCCTCAAAGAAGTTTCTGATTGCAGGCTTATGGCTATGGTTTCTGTCCCAAAGTCCATGAGCTGTATGTTCAGGTGTGACGTTAGTGTCAGGAGGGGGATAACGTGTAGAAAATACGGACCTCAGACATACTCACGTTCCCTCCACAGGAGAATGGGGATCCACAAATCATTTCAGCCTTTCATGAGCCCCATTATACATTAATTTTTTTTTAAATACAGGAAGAACAAGATTTCATGCACAAGTCTGAAAATTTAGAGAAACATAAGATTGTTCTGTGTTTTGAGAAGTTGAGAGCTAGGGAGCACTCTGTGTGTGACGACCGTGGGCAATGTCTGCCAACACAAACCCATGGGCCCGGAATAACTTCAGCAGCCAGCAGCACTGATCTCACAGCTTAACCACACACTCTGATGCTTCTCTTAGAAATGATTGTTGAAGTTTTCACAGATTTTTTTTTCCATTTTGCATGCCTCACATTAAATATTGTTAAAAAATTAAAAAGCATTTTTTTTTCAATTTACAAGTGTTATAAGAAGAAAATGACTAAAAAAATACCCACCCAAGCACCTAGAACTCATCTAGCAAACAATGCTAATAATACACAGGCTGTGACCGAGGGACTCCGCGATTTGTGGGCAACCCGGGAGGCACAGTCCATTCTCGGGAAGGAAGGTGACAGGTGTCGGATCCACAGAATGCTGGCTGACGGTAGTGCTTTGTTCCCTAAGTCAAGTTCAGCAGCCGAATTTCAGAGTCAATGTCATTACTTATTTCGACCTATAAAAGAAAATATGAATTGCTTTAAAGAATTTCAGCATTGAAAACTGAAAATCCTTTCTATTCACCCAGGTCTTTTGAATGCAAAATAGCTTCTGGGCGTGCTGAGCTCCATCCGATTATGGCAATAAGAAAGCCAGACACCTGGGCTTTCCTGCTTTTCCAATTACTGTGTGGCAGTCGGACTTCAAAACGTAGGATTGATTTCCTAGGAGAGAAATGCAGACCACACAGCAGTTGCAAAGCGAGGTAGGGTTATTTCCACCGGATGCCTCATGGGGAAAGATGATTAAGGTGGAACCTTGTCTCTGAATTACTGTGCACATCTCCAACCTGCTCGGCCCCCAGCATGCTCTTGCTTGACTGCTTGAGAAGCACCCTCGTCCGGCTTGTGTACCAGCTAGCCATGGACAGGTGTTGCTTACATGCATCCCATCTTGTGATGGTCAATTTTATGTGTGAAGTTGGCTAGCCCATGGTGCCCAGATGCTTGATCAAACACTACTTTTTAAAATTGATACATTATAATGACACATGTCATCAGGTGGTGATGAGATATATTCATACATGCACATAATACTGTGGTTGATTTCATTCCCTACAACAGTCCCCCCCTTTTTATTAGATGAATATGGAGTTACAATTGAGGGGGAAACATTGTCAAACAATCAAGAACAAATGTATATTTACATAGTTATCCAAGGCTGATGCCACGTCATGGATGCCCCCCTTAGGTTCCCCCAGAAGAGCCCCTGAGTTAAATGGATATCTCGTGGAGGTCAGAGATCTCCTCCTGAGATGATTCCCCCATATTCCCACCCTCCAGTCTCCTAGATATTCTTCCTAAGCCCTCCCCCAACCCTGTCCCCCACCCTACGCCTCCAGGTATCCTAGGCAATCATCCCTGTTTGCTTAAAAATTCATACAATTTGAGGTTATTTTTAGCTTAGCCGTCTAACATACTATTTCCAGATATATTCTAGCTTCCACAAATGACAGAAAACATTCAGCCCTTGAGTCTCTGAAACTGGGATACTTCACTCAGCATAATTTTTTCCATCTGCATCCATTTGGCTGCAAAAGTCATAATATCGTTTTCTCTAATGGCTGAGTAGTATTCCATTGTATATATGTACCAAAGTTTTTGAATCCACTCGTCCAGTGAGGGGCATCTGGGTTGGTTCCATAGACGAGCTATAGTAAATTGAGCTGCTATAAACATTGATGAAGCCATGTGTCTATAGTATGCTGATTCTAACTCTTTTGGGAAAATACCCAGAAAGTGGGATAGCTGGGTCATAAGGTAGTTTCAGGCCTAATTTTTTGAGGAGTCTCCACACTGCTTTCAGGAGTGGCTGAACCAGTTTTCAGTCCCACTAGAAGCCTACAACATTCTTTTGACCTCTGCTCCTCCATCCACCTGTTTACCTTCCTTATATACTAATTCACCTCCTAATTTTGTGAGATCTTTTTATTCCTTTTTTCTCTTTAATTTCTACATATGAGGAAAAAGTACATTTTTGGGCTGTTAGTAGTTAAAATGTCACTGTGAAAGTATCTTATATATTTTCGATGTGAGTGACATTTATCAATAGACTGAATAAAGCAGAATTCTCTTCATCACGTGGGTGGGCCTCATCTGCTCAGTTGAAGGCCTCAAGAATGCGACTGAAGTTTCCTGAGGAAGAAGGAATCCTGCTTCCAGACTGCCTGTGGATTCAAACTGCAATATCAACTCTTCCTTGGGTCTCCAAGTCTACAAGTACTACCTGCAGATTTTGGACTTGCCAGACACCATAATTGCATGCAGTAATTTCTTAAAATCTTATGGCTCCCACCCCCAGTGTGGTGGTGGTGGTGGTGGTGGTGGTGGTGGTGGTGTGTGTGTGTGTGTGTGTGTGTGTCTGTTGGTCTCTCTTCTCCCTTTCTCCTTCTGTACACACGCACATACCCGCATGCACATGCACCCTAGTGGTCTAGTGGTTCTGTTCCTCTGTAGGACTTTGTCTCCACACTTTTGATGAAGGCCAAGCATATTCTTTGTTTTATGCTAAGCAGTAATTTTTGGAATGTGAGGGCTCTGAATTATGCATCTTTATACAAAATCAATCTCAGCATAGTACCCATTACACAGTTTACATTTAATAAATATTTGTTGACTATTTTGACTCTCACTGGTCCTCTCATGCAAAGTCTTAGCTTGCCTCTTAGCTCATTCAAATCCTACTTTCCTCTGAAGGTTGAGCTGAAGTTCTCCCCTGACCCAAAGACTGACTTCATATGGCTTTCCCAGCCTGCTAATAGTGACTCTCATGCTATCAAGAATACACCATGTGCAGCTAACGGCACCCAGTTTCACCACTAATTGTGCTTTATTTATTTCACTTAGGCATGGAAGTTTTCCTCTACAATCAACTTACAAGTGTCATACTAACAGATACTGTGTTTCATCCTTACTTTTTATCCCTGTCTAGAAACTTTTCTTGCACTAGGTCAGTACAATGACTGTATGGCTTGGAATTGATTTCTTAGTCATAATTTGAAATAGTTAAAAAAATTCCAGGTTGCTATTCTTCTGGCTATAAATCAAGTTCCCTCCTGGACAGTTCAGAAGTTGGAGGACTTTACTTCTCTCCTACCTTCCTATTGCTTTTCCTTTGCTCTTTTAGATCTCTATCCTGAACCACAAGATCATATATCTAAAGGGATGAGATTTTAACGATGGAGTTTTGTAATTTCATGCCACCTCTAAGACAGGAGGGAGATTCAATGAAGGTCGTGGGACCATATGCTTCTTTGTTAGTAGCAGGTGTTTGGAGAAACTTCAAAATAGCACTACACTTATTTTCATATCAGCTCTGTTTCTAGTGAATATTTTATGTCCTTGGGCTTTAGCACATGGATCCGTAAAGTAGCGAAGCAAGAGTAGATTATTCCTGTAGTGCCTGGTCATGCCACTCCACGTCAGTCATTAGGAGATGTATCTGTAAGGAGTTTTTGAAGAAGACAGTGAAGCGACTTTGAGAGATTTTGAAAGGCAAGCCTATTGGTACCCTGTGTTGCACTTTATTAACAAACTGATTTTTATTTTATTTATTTTGGGGGATATCAGGGATTGAAACCAGGGTGCTTAACCACTGAGCCACATCCCCAGTTTATTTTTTATTTTTTTTAATTTTGATACAGGGTTTTACTAGGTTTTACTAAATTGCTTAGGGTCTTGATAAGTTGCTGAGGCTGGCTTTGAACTTGAGATCTTCTTGCCTCAGCCTCCCAAGCCGCTAGGATTATAGGCGTGAGCCACTATGCCAAGCTAACAAATTGATTTAAAAAAAAAAAATCAAACACAGAAGTAGAGAGAGCAGTATAATGAATCCCTATGTACTCACCACTCAGTTTCAACTAAAATAAAAATTATGGTATTAAAGTTTCATCTTTTCACTGCCACTTTTTTTTGGGGGGGGGCAGCTAAAATATTTAAAACCAAATTGCAAACATTATGCCATTCCATTCAATCTCTATGTATCTGCAGCTCAGTGATCCTTTATTTTTTTCTTTTTGGTACAAGTAATTGAACTCAGGGGCACTTAAGCACTGAGCCACATCCATAGCCTCCCTTTTTAAAAGCATTTTATTTTGAGACAGGGTCTCACTAAATTGCTTAGGGCCTCGCTGAAAGTTGCTAAGGCTGGCTTTGAACTTGAGATCCTCCTGCCTCAGCCTCCAAAACTGCTGGGATTACAAGCATGCGTATTGCACCCCGCTCTGTGATCGTTAACCAGAGGAAATTTGGCAATGTCTGGTAGAGTTTCAGTTGTCACAATTTGGTAGGGACTGGAGCTATTAGCGTCTAGCATCTAATAGACACAGAACAAGGATGCTGCTAAATATTCCCACGGTGGGACCAACCCATCATGGAGAATAATCTGGTCCACAAAGTGAGATTGAGAGATCCTGCTCAACTGGTAAGAACTAATTAATTAAAATTTTACTCATTTATCATCAACAGTTTAATACCACTTAATATCTAGTCCATATTCCCTCTTTCCTAGAAACATGTCATTACAATGGGCTTGTTGAAATCAGAATTCAATAAGATGTACACATTGCATTTGACTATTATGTCTTCAAAATCTCTTCTTAAATCAATAATAGTTTCTATTTTTTTTATATCGCCCCACACTATTATTTACATTTTAGGTTTGGCTGATTTAACTCATTCTGCTATTCTTGTATTTTCTACGCTACCAGAGCAAGGTCAGGCTTGGCTTTGTAAACAGATGGCTTATAGGAGGTGGTGTGTTCTTCTTAACCAGCACATCTAGAGACACGTGACATCCTCTTGTCCCAGTTTTAACAATGGCAAGATTGATCCATGCTTCTGGGTTAGAACAGCTGGAAATCTGGGATCCGAAAGTTCATATCTTTTATTTTTATTTCTTTTTAATACAGGTGTTTGGAGATCTTAGCAGTTACATGAGGATACCTGTACTGAAGACAGAGGGCAATCAAGTTATTAGATAGTGTTGTATTTCAAAGGATGTCTTTTGACAGGTTTTTTTTGAGAGGCTTCGAAGTATCTGTAATGATGTTATTTTTACATCTGTAATGATGTTATTTTTTACAGCTATTAATTAATTTTGGAGGTGGTGGTGGATCATATTTCCAAACCATTACATAAATCTGTCTTCTTGACATTAGCATCAATGACAAATACCAAGGAAAAATCAGGAATTCACATTCTTTCTGGAAGGCATCATTCAGATAATCTTCCATTCAGATATGGCTTCCTTGTCTTGGAAAAGAATCCACGTACTTCACATGGCAGCCTGAGAACCAGGCTCCACAAGGTTCTCGGGACAGAGAGTGAGATCACATTTCGAAGAAATGATCTCTGTGTCCCCAGTGAGAACAGGAAGGGTGACCACCTCCAGGCATGGTGGTCATGTCTGACTCTTGCATCTATCTGCACGGTTGAGGGTTTCATTTCTTTCTAGCAAGGACAGGGGTGCACAAACTATTACAGTGAGGAGACTGAGCCACGGACGCCATGCAGACCCAGCCCTTTCACTGCTACAGTCCAATGGCTACACCTTAGCGACATGTTCTTACGTTAGTCTCTGAAGAGGTGCACAGTGAAAAATAAGAGTTGCAAAGCTAGGGAGAGCAGGAAACCCTAACACTGCTACTACTGTGCTAAGCAGGGCAGGCATGCAGGAAAGCCCATCTCTCCTCTGGGACCGCCCCAGAGAGTTGGTGCCTCTCAAAGTGCCTTCCATTTCCAGGGCCTGGAGGTGGATGTAACCATCAGGGGATGGAACACCATGCTCAGTGAGGGCAACAGTGAGCCAGCTATTGCTATGAGCAGATCTCGGCTACCTCACTCTGCCTGCCGCAGGGGACAGGGAAGGCAGCAATGTACACAGCGTGGCATCTCCTCCCTGTAGAAAACTATTGAAGAGTGAAACCCATTCAAGGACAAATGAAAATGATAGATTTATCATTTCAATCATCTTTAGATTCCTCCAGCCATAGTTTGCAGACTATGAATGGTTTTTAAATTAGGGTTTGAAAACACATTACTCTCAAAGTAAAGTCCCACATACATGTTCACACACACATGCCTGTACACACACACACACACACACACACACACACAATTTTTCCTACCACCTAGTAGTGCCTGATCTAGGTGCTATAATGTCCTTTGCATGGCACCAACTCACACATAGGGGTACTTATAGAAAAGAGTTATTTTGGGGGAAGAACAGGTACTCATGGCCACCTCTGCTTCTGTCCTGCAGCCTGATCATCAGAGGTGGGTTTCCTGTGGGCCTGGACACTGAGAGGCAGAGAGCCAGCCGTGAGGACACCGCGGAGCTGGCTGCAGTTCCAGCTTGAAACGGGGATTAGCCTTCTGTCTTTTAGCACTTAGTGGCGATAGCTGCCACTCGATCAGCGGTGGCCGCATAGCATGTAGCAATTTTTGTGAAGAAAAATTAGCCTCAAGCAAAGGCAATCAGGCAAGTCAAGATAGCAAAGAAAAGTCAAGTTCTCCTTTGGAAGCCTCCAAAACGATTGCTTAAAAGTGCTGGGGACATTCAGGGTCAGCTTTCTCATCAAGTCTGTCTTCACTGCAGATGTGGGGGGTCTTTCTCACAGAAATGTCTAACAGTCAGGGCTTGCCCCACCTCTGCTGCACTGTTCGGTTCTGGAGAGCAGCTGCTATCCTTCTCTGACAAACTGCCTTGGTCTAATGATTTCTATGTGCAGAATTACTGCTACATGGAGCTTAATTTCCCCACTATCCAGTTGCTAACATTTTGATGGAGATAGACCAGTCACAATTTTGATAATTGTTAATCTAGTTGCTCACTATGATACACTTTGAAGCCTCTTGCTTTCATAGCTGCATGGATTCATGCCCATGCTATATTTCTTCCCAAGAGGAAATCTGCTTTTGTGAGTCCTTTTTCCTGGCTGCTGCAGCCTCCACTCTCAGCCACCGTTGTAGGTGTCCTCTTCAATGCCCCACTCCCTGCTTGACCTCCTGACTTCTGCTCTTAGGAGAAGATGAAGATGATACAATCCTTGCTCTTGGCCCTCATGAGAAGTGGGATCAGTGTGTGGGAGGAGATCCTGGTGGAGACTCGCCGTGCATCTGTGGCAAGGTGATGGACCTAGCATAGGGGTTTGCCTATGAGGTCCCCTGAAAACTCATGTGGGAGACAACGCAGAATGTTCAGAGGTGAAATGATTAGATGACGAGAGCTGTAACCTTATTACTGGATCCATCCATTTGCTGGTTTAAGAATTTGAAATCACTACT
Organism: Aplodontia rufa; assembly: GCA_004027875.1. Classification (NCBI taxonomy): domain Eukaryota; kingdom Metazoa; phylum Chordata; class Mammalia; order Rodentia; family Aplodontiidae; genus Aplodontia; species Aplodontia rufa. The sequence goes on from PVKS010015706.1 coordinate 20,975, forward strand.
GTAATGGGTGGTAACTGTAGGTAGAGAGGGTATGGCCGGAGGGAGGAGGTCACTGGGTGTGCCCTTGAGGATCATATTTTGCTCCTGCTCTCTCTCTCCTTCTGCTTCCAGCTCCCAGGAGCTGAACGGTTTTTCTCTGCTGCATATTTCTATATTGGCATTCTGCCTCATTTCAGAGCAGAGCAGAGGCATCGTCTGACCATGGACTAAGTCTCCAAAACCCTGAGCCTAGAATAAACTTTTCTCTTCTTATTTGTTCTTAGGTATTTTGGTCACAGTGATGAAAAGCTGACTAACAGAAAAGGACCCCCCCGACCTGTGCATCACATGTCCCCAAACCAGACTCAGATGACAACCACCGAAAGCATTTCTATAGTTTAAGAGTGATGTGATTTTTGAAGGCGGAACAATGGCTGCTATGATCTCTGAGTGTCTTCACCAGGAGCTGTCAAGATTCCTGGTCTGCTTTCTTATAGGTGTGTTCACTTTTATGTGAGAACTCTAGCAATATCAGTTTGGATAATTATGGGTCTTGACTTTGCTCTCTGTACAAGGGCCAAGTAAATCAGCCTCCATGCTGGGGATGCCTGTTTTCTTCTTCTGTTTTTCTTAAAAGAATTTTTTTTAAAGAGAATTTTTTAGGTTCATAGCGAAATTGACAGGAAGCTACAGAGATTTCCCATAAACAAGCATAGGCTTCTCAACTGTCAACATTCCCAGCAGAGTGGTACCTTTGTTACAACTGATGAATCTACACTGTTCATCATTATCATCCAAAGCCCAAGCTTTACATTAAGATTCATTTTTTTTAAAAGAGAGTAGGACAGTGAGAGAGAGAGAGAGAGAGAGAGAGAGAGAGAATCAATTTTTATTGAGTGTTTCACATGGCTTTCGTTGCTCTGACACTTGTGTACGTGGGTGCTGGGGTTTGAACCCGTGTGCTCGTGCATGCCGAGCAATCGCTGTAATTGCTGAGCCACTGCTCCAGGCCCACATTAAGATTCTTGATATTGTGTAGTCTATGGATTTGGACAAATACAATATGCATCCATTACTGAAGTATTATTCAGAAGTTTCAATGCCCTAAAAATCCTCTGGGCTCCTCTTTTTCATCCCTTCCTACCCAAACCCCTGATATGTTTATTGTCTCCATAGTTTTGACTTTTCCAAAATGTTTTATAGTTGGAATCATACAGTATGTGGCTCTTCCAGTTTGGCTTCTTTAACTTAAGCATTTTTCTTTCCATAATTCGATTGCTCATTTCTTTTTAACACTGAATAAGATTACACTCTCTGGATTGCTACAGCTTATTTGTCCATTATCCATTTATCTACTGTAGGACATTTTGGTTTATTCCAAGTTTTGGGCAGTTATGAGTAATGCTGCTATAAATATCTATATGCATTTTTTATGTAGACCTAATTTTTCAATTCCTTTGGATAAATACCAAAGAGCTCAATTGCTGGGTCATATGGAAAGAGTATATTTAATTTTGTAAGAAAGTGCCAAACTGTCTTCTGAAGAGACTCTATTGTTCTTTTGATAAACTCCACATCATCTTTTCAGTGTCAATTTGGCATTGTCTTCCAGTGGACCCTTCCTTGCCAAGCGTGTAGTAGCCAATTCCTCTTCTGCATGAAATTGCTTTGGGGGCATTATTTTGTATTCAGCTATTTCTATGTAGGTCTCTCCCCTCCTAGATCATTAACTGCTGGAAGTCAAATCTTAGGTGTGTTATTTATCATGATGTTTTCAGCACCCAGGACAATGCCTGGTACATGCATTGCAGGTGATCAGTCATTGGCTGCCAATGGAAGTAACTTGATTGACTTGTTCAGTGGGGCTCGACAGCTTGGTGTCACTACTTTAGAAAAGAAAGATGAAGCATGAAAGATCAAACCCATATGTGAGCCACCTCACTCACTGCTATCGTAGCCATACCCCCAGTATACACAGTCACACACAATATGATTGTGGGAAATTCAACACTGAAACATGAGAATTAGGACTCCCTGGACATTTCTGCAGTGTTTACCTATGAATGATCTGTCGGCTTGGGTCTACTCATCACAAGTTGAAAGCTACTTGTTCATGGATATGTGCCTGGGAATATGCCAAGGATTTTTTGATTCCCTTAGTAAGGTGGTTTCCTCCTAAAACCCAGCTTTGTACTCCATGGAGTTTAAACAGGCTTAATGAAAGTTAAAAAACCAGGGTTCACTCCCATCTCCAGCAATTTAGCACAGTAGCTTGACTTGTTCTCAAAGCTCTTGTGGGGGTCAGGGTGTGATATGGTATCATGGAGTTCAGTACAATGGAATCCAATATAAAGGCCTTATTAAAAGAAATCAAGCAGGCTGACAGATAGCGACTGGGTGAATCTTGCAATATTTGCATACTTATAAGGAAACGATACCAACCACTTAAATCATCTCATGCACAATGATTTCAATTCAGGCTGTTTGATCTTGCAGATTCCCACTCCCTTCATGGTTGAAAGGCATTCCATATTCATCTGACATGATAATATGCATAATCTGTCAAAGCAGAAACTTGTTCTATTACTTTCTGTAGCCTGGGGTTTATGCCACATTCAGCTAAAAGGTGAGTTCAGCAGTGAACGGGGATGTTGAGAAAACCCTTTGAGGCAGGAGGAGAGTTGATCAAAGCCTTGTAGGTGATCGTACGAGGATGTTTTATGCGTTCTTGAGTCACAGAGTTGGAAGGGACTTCAGAGAACATAACTGGAAGTCAGTTGCCCTGGGACATGCTGCAGAACACCCTTTTAAGCTATATAGGTATATGTGAGTCCATTCTTTAAAGTCACTCAAGGAAGTAGATTCCATTATCAGCATCAATCAATTGCAGTTCTTAATAACCCTCCCTAAGAGAAAGATCTCTCTTATATGGCAACATTTTTCATATTGCAATTTCTCTGCAGAGTTATTTTTTCACAGTAAGATGAAAGAAGCCATTCATCATCTTCGTATCGCATAATAAATACATAAAGATTTTCCTCGTCACTACTAGGCATTGTTTCAATTCTCTCTTCCAATGTACCCATCATCCTTATTATTGTCACAATCCCTGCCAAGCTCCCCAAATCCTCAAATATCAACTTTTGGAGTACATCTTTTATGAGCACTCAGAAGCATGAATAATGAGGCAGTGACTACTCGCTCCTGGAGTGTTATATAGGGCCGATGCTTTTCCAAATTGGATTTACTTTAAGAAACCAACATTTATTTAAACATCTATCATGTGATAGACACTGTGCTGATCTGTGCAGCCTGTGAGCTCTGTTTACTTTATATCATTCTTCCAGACTCAAATGAATTCACTCTGGGGTGGTGGAGGATCCAGTGCAGGTTTTTCAGGGCTTCCATCCCCAAAGATGTGGGCAGGAACCAGTGACAAAAGGCAGCATGGGAAGTCTTTCATTTGTTATACCAGCCATTCTTACATGATTTCCTTTCTCACCATGGAATAAAGCACTGGGTTTCAAGGACAGGAGGAACTTCTAAGCATGTCTATACTATCAGGCCAGGTTTATCACTAGGAAAGACCCCCGTCCACCACTTACTAACAGAGGGGCATTGAGAAAGTTGACTTCATTTCCTTATTCATAAAGTGGGAATATCAATTACAATAAAGCAGAATTTTCATGAGATAATATCAATTACGTTACAATATTGCAGTATATTCATGAGATAATATAAGCAAAGTACTTAGCATATAACTGTTATTTAATTCAGTTGTTTATTTGCTGCCTAGAGTTTTCAAGGAATGGATTCACTGCATCAGCTTTCTTGCTTTCTAGTATTTTATCGATCAGGTGACCAAGACTCCTTCCTCATACTCAACTGATATCAGTCCAGTTTTAGGTCACACCTTTTTTTTGTGTGTGTGTTGTTGACTTTTTTCCATGTCTCTAGGGACATGGAAAATTTGTTCCTGAATTCTTTAGTCAAATATTTGAATACAAAGAACTCTAAAGAACACTACCCCATTTGCTCCATCCTCCCCCTATGAAGCTATATTATGGATGATAGAACAAACCTCAGAGATGTCAAGAAAGTCACCTGGGATCACACATGCAGATATTGACTCTAACCCAGGTCTTTTTCCCCTTTCCACTCGGGTCTGCTGCCCTAACACATATATTTAGTATTCACTTATGCAGAATAAATAATCTCACCTTTTTTCAGTTGCAATCAATGTGATATGCATTCAACTATTGATAAAGAAAATAAAACAAAAATATTATTTTAGAAATATAAACCATGTCACCTTGTTCAATTCCTTTCTGGAATGAATAATTAATAATGATGATGCTGGGTTACATGTGAAAGGTGTGTTTTAGATATGAGTGGAAAATTAAACTGATGATTAGTAGTAGTTCCAAATTGCTCCAGTTTTGGTTAGTTTTGGCCAGGTTAGAAGGATTAATATTTTCTATATTATCACACCTTTACTTACAGGTTTAACAGGCTTTAACTCAACATGATCCTGGTAGTAGGAGTGTGTATCAAGTCCACCTATGAAATCAACTGAAAATATAATAGCCCAAGTTGAATAAATGGGTAAATAAAAATACATGTAATACTAAATGTTTAAGGTAAATTCATATGGAAAATATTCATAAAAATATCTGTTTACCATAAAATGGGGAAATGTATATTTAATAAAAGGAGTACTATAAATATTGTTAATGACCAACAAAAAAAGTGGGGAAATTTTGAAAAACACACAAATAGCCTGGGCTCTTAGAATCTGAAAAATCACAGTTACTATTTGTTTCAGTAAATAATGAAGTAATAATAAATAGTATGAGATTTAAATGGCGCATTTGTCTATACACATACAGTCATGTGTATTTTATCTTCTTGTTGCCAGAATTCATTTTTTTCTGAAGAATATTAATTGTGTCATGAGTGAGAGAAGGCTTTTGAGACTTCATCTAATAAGTCTCCATGTCTTCTATTCTCAGGTCACCCATAAGAAATGATATTGACTTTTTGCAAAGGTATAGTCCTCCTTGATAGCAAGGAATCGTCTTGCATTCTCTACAAATTTGCTAGTCTTTGTAATAGTCTTTCCAATTTCTTTCTGATTGGATCAAAGCCTCAATCTTTTTTTCTCAGTTCCTCAATTTGTTTCTCATGTTCTATAGTCTGTAAAATCATTAATTGTTTTAAACCTAGCTTTGATTGTATCATAGCTATTGTTGTTTTAATGTGAGGTGTCCCCCAAAAGTTCACGTGTGACAATTCAGGATAGCTGAGGTAAAGTACTAGGTTATAAGAGCCTTAACTGAATCAGTGAGTTAATCCTCTTTTAGGGATTAACTGGCAACTGTAGGCTGGTAGGGTGTGGCTGAGGAGGTGGGTCATTGGGGTATCCTGCATCCGGCATGGAGTTTCTCTCTCTGCTCTGCTTCCCCATGTGATGCCTTGAGCTCTGCTTACTGGAACCATGCCTGGCACCATGATGTTCTGCCCTACCTTTAGCCTTAAAGAATGGAGCTGGCCTTCCATGGACTGGGAACTCTAACTATGAGCCCTAAAATAAGTCTTTTCCTCCTAAAATTGTTCTTATCAATTCCTTGGGTCACAACAACAAAAAGGTAACTAAAACAGTAGCACTTTAATATTACAGGTATATAGGCATATGGGGACACTAGACTGTCAAGGGTATGTGGTGTGTGTGTGCATGCACGTGCACGTGCACATGTACACTAAGATAAGCAATATACAAGTACCATAACCTCTGTTCAAAACAGGCACTTCATTGAACTATGGTGTAGAGAGATAAATTAGCCTAGAAGTTCAATTGAGTTCTTGATTAGCTGAAGACACTCTTGCCAGTTCCTAACCCTCTCCATCCTTTTACTTCCTTTGGTGGATCTGAAATAAGGCTGGGACAACTGAAGCTTAACTAGCTTACTGGAATGGAGTTTTGCAGGCCTGTGTGAGGAACCCAGCAGCCAAGTGGCAAGGGACCTTCAGGCATCATCCCCTGGGGGCGGTGGAGTCTAAAGTCTATCTTTTTTCTATCAGGTCACATAAATGTCTTGGACACCACCTTAAGGAGAGAAGCAGTGAGGAGAGAGTCAATCTGAGACACTAAAAAAATTATCCTTAGTCAATCTGGTCTGTTTTTACTAAATTAGATTTTGAATCAAAATTTGCTCCTTTACTCTGTGAATCAATGGGTGGTATTTTAGAAGGAAGCTAAAGTTTATTAAAAATTGAATGAGATAATTTACAGGGCCATTTTGGAAGTTAGAGAAGATGTCAAAAATTCATAAAATCACATATACATTTGAATAAAATGGTTCAATTTGAAAAATCACATTCAAGGCAAAATTACTTCTTAAATAACGACAAGGATGTATCTATATACACCAAAGCAAAATGAAAAGAATATATCTCTATATTGGTTATTTGGACATTAAAACATAACATTAACAGAATCATTTTTGGTATAAATTCATGAATTTTGATTCTTAATCATCTCTGTTTCTAATACAACATATCACTGATATTTTGGGAAGAATATATAAATATACATGTGTATAAGTATTTAATATTATTTTCATAAATTTATTTACAAATCTTTTAAAATTTCCTTTTATGGATTGTATATTTTCAAGTGTTGACACCTTCAGTGATTCTATAAACCAAACTATTTTTTACTGAAGAAATATTCTCTGTTGGTGCTGGTAAATGCCAACCATGTGTGTTACAGGTAGAACATGTGTAACGATTTTTGTCCAAATATTTTCCCAGGTACTCTTATTTTGCCTTCATGCCAGTATCTTATCTTTGTCAAAAATTTTATAAGAGCAAAAAACAAAATGCATCTACTTATAATTATTTTCAATAAATACAGATGCTGCAAAATTTTAGGCTCTCTCAAATCAACTTCTTTTCATTCTGGTTCAGGATATGAATTTTTCCAACTAAAAACAGGAGCTCAATCAAAAGCATCTTTTCTCAAGCCACGCTATTTCAAAGGGAAATTATAAAACTGAAAACCAAATCTTACATAACAGTTGCACTATGATTATTTAATTTGTCTTCTTTTGCTTTTGTGTGTGTAAAGTTTCATATTTTCCTTTTTAAAGCTTTTGATAATTATAAATTGCTAAAATCTTTGAAAGCTGACTTTTTTGGGTGCTTTGTTTGTTGAATACTCTAAAAATTTCAATTATTCTTTTTTGTGTTTAAAGAGAGGGACAGTGAGAGTGAGAGAAAGACAGAATCAATTTTATTTAGTTTTTCGCATGGCTTTCATTGCTCGGACACTTCGCTGTGTACGTGGTGCTGGGGTTTGAACTTGAGTACTTGCCAATGCCAGGCAGGTGCTTTAAACACCCAGCCACAGCTCCAGCTCCTTTCAACTGTTCTTGAATGTAATGCAACTAAGGTAAAGAAAACTCATTCATTAGAAATACTCCCAATCATTGAAGGAAACAGATTAATTTACAAAGTAATTCTTCAAACCCTGAGTGATAGAGAGAAGGTAAGGGAGGAAATGTATTCTTCCATGCTAAAGTTCTTTTTGTTTTCAACATTAGTCTGATCATAAAAATATTCTAGTTTATTTATTCTACACCTATGCGTGTATGAACATGTATATTAATTTTGAAAATTATGCTTTTCATTAGTAAAATAGTGCAGCTTTACTCATATGCAATTTTAAATTCTCTGTGTACTTGAATCCCAAATACATTTCATTGTATATATCTTTTAACTTAGTAAGAATATTGTGCTTTTGATCTTTTGTTGTGCTTACCAAAATTTGTATTACTATATTTCGACAAGAATATTTATTGTTAATATTTACTTTTTAACTGAGTTAAGATTTGGCATTGACTATTCAGAAAAGTCAGTTCTGCAGAGCATCGGTGTGTATGCTGATGTCAGAAATGGAGGTGTTATCATCAAAGAGCTCATGGGAAAAGCCTGTGGCCAGGAAAGCCCTCCTCTTGCACTGCTTTCAAATGTGCTTCCTGAGTCAACTTTCAACAGCCAAATAGCTTGTTGGACAAATGTTACATGTCACCAAACACTTCTGTGGTTACTCATTGGAGCCATGCAAATTTCTGACGGGTATTCTCACCCAACTGAAAAAAATTAGAGATCTACTTTAGATATAGAGCAACATCCAACTGTATATCACGGATTTGCTTTCCTTTTGTCGAAGGTGCACAACCGATTGTCTACAGCACATTTTAGGTCATGAGCGAAGTTTCCATTCATAATACTGATTCAATTCCCCACTCAGCCATTGCAAACTTGATTGACTTTATACACAGAAGCGAAGGAGAATTTAAGGTGGTTAATTCTCCCTCACCCCATGTGCTCAGGCAAACACATATTCAAATTCAAGGTGGCTGCTTATCAATCCAGCAGCTTCGCATGAGAACTACTCACTATGTGTCATATGAAGTTGGAGATCCAGTCCCTTGTGATTATGAAAAGAGGCCCTCCTCAGCTCTGAGAACTTTTCTGTGCTTCTCAGAGGCCATGGAAGTGCTAATGTTTTCCTTTCCTCCTGGAAATAACTTCTGATGCTTATTATAAATCCAGAATTGATTTAAGGGTCCTCCTCTGTGGGTTGGAGTCTATTTTTTTCTACATCTTGCACATCTCTTTGAATTTTCAATATTCTTCTGTGCTAAAAGCTCAGAACATACATGTAAAGATGTGAACCGACAAGGTTCAGGTGTGGAAAGAGATTTTAATTGGGCAAAAAGAAACAAGCTTGGGACTGGAGTGGTGGCTCAGCGTTACAGTGCTTGCCTGGCATGAGCAAGGACGTGAGTTCGAACCCCAGCACCATGTACACAACAAAGTATTGGAGCAACGAAGGCCACATGAGAAACTGAATAAAATTGATTTTCTCTTTCTCCCTCTTTCTCACTGTCCCTCTCACTTTTAAAAAAAAGGAAACAAGCTCTTCTTACACCACCTAGACATCAATTAATTACGCTTGTGACTGCATAAAGTATGGCACCTTTAACAATTTGGAGTTTAATTCACTTTTCATATCTAAGTCTTTGTTGCATGGATGTTTGATTTTAGTTACACATATTTAAAAAAACAAGTGTGTTCTTTGCTTATCTTTGAAAAGATAATTTTAAATCCTAAAATACTTCTAGTATCCAGAAAAACATAGTGAAAAAGAACAGACATGTGTTTAGGATTAAATAGATGTGAGCATTTTTTCATAGGTTCTTCAAATTTCCTTTTGAGAAATATAAGTCATAGATCTAGGTAAAACTCTCTCCTCCCTTCTTTTGACTTGATTTTACATGTCAGGCATCTTGCTTTGAGTTCCAAGTTTAAACACTTAACTTTTGGGAGTCTAGGCATATTTTTCAACTTGTTGGTAGCTCATATGAGCAAATTGCTTGCTCTAGTTATTAGCATATGTCCCACCAGGCCATAATAATGGTTTAAAACAATTATATCATTTATTTTGCTCATAAATTGGCAATCTGAGCAGAACCCAGAAGGAAAGGTTCATTTTTGTTCCATACTATGTGAGTTCGGCACTTTGTAGGGTTGGAGGAGCAGCTTCTAAAGTGGCCCATTCACATGGCTGGTAGGTTGGTGCAGGTTCCTGGCTGGCCACTCAGTCAGGGCTGAGGTCTGGAGACCTCATTGCCTTCTATGCCAGTCTCTGCATGCGGCCTGGGCTTCCTTGCAGTGTCATAGTTGGAGGGCCAATGATCCAAGATAGGTAGCTAAGCTGAAGTCATGTCACCTCCTATGACCTAGCCTGGAAAATCAGAGTCACATCCATAAACTCTCATAGGTCAGGATAGTTAGCAATCTTGACTAGATGCAAGGAAAGGGTAGAGAGACTCCACTTCTTGATAGGGAAGTTAGAACAGAAGTCTTGTGACTGTTTTTGGAAAAACATTCTTCCACAATTGTTAATAGTGACTTCTACTAGGTTTACTCTGAAGATTAGGAAAATGTTACATAGCATAATGCATATTGGCTCTTGGTAGGAGTTCAAATATATTATTTTACTTCTTTTTTTTCCACTACAGTTAAATTTTCCTATCTTTTATTCATTTATTTATTATCTCAAGCTGAATCTCTCAGTACCAAGGAAGTAGCAGGTCCTCAGCAAGTGTTTGCTCTATGAATGAATTAGGGGAAGGGGCTAATAATTATGAAGTTTGCAAGAATTTGGTTATGATCTGTATTATTTTTTAGGATGAGAGGCCTCTTTTAGAATTCTACAAAACTTATGGAATGCCTTTGTAAAAAATGCACACTTCTCTCTATTCATTAGTTTCCTTATTTCCATATTGTTTCATGGGGTTCCAAGCCCTTTGCATTCATGAGCCTCAGATTAAAAACCTCAGATTTGGAGTTTAGCCTTTAACTTCTATGCACCTAATGCTGAAACATGCCATTTCTAGGGGCACTCAAGCTGTAATTTATGTCCCAGGATTAATGATAGTCACCAAATAACCAGAAAGCAGGCATTGTACTCCACATTCGGTTATATTGCATGCTACCTTGGCACTGGATTGAGGAAGACGCAGAGCTCCTGTAACACTTTACTGAGCTGACTCAGGAAGATGGGGACCAGTTAGTGCGTTTCTCCTTCTCCTTCTCGCCCAGGATGGAACCCAGGGCCTTGCACATGCAAAGCAATCGCTCTGCCACTAAGCTACACACCCAGACTCGAGGTGTTTCTTCTGAACTTGCTTTCTGCTCTGCTATTGTTGCAGTGTCATAGTTGGAGGGCCAATGATCCAAGAGAGGTAGCTAAGCTGAAGTCATGTCACCTCCTATGACCTAACCTGGAAAATCAGAGTCACATACATAAACTCTCATAGGTCAGGATAGTTATCAGGCATTTTTTGTATAGGTGCTTATTTGCCAAGTTGTCAACTCCAGCAATAAGTTCTTAAGGAAGCATTGCTTAGACCTTGAAGGACTCCACAATTGGGCCATTGCCTTGTGATTTGCTTGTTTTGTGATGTGAATTCATATGGAAAAATCTGGGGTGGAGTTGCAACATCAACCTAATTCAGGCAGAGTAGGTTTTGCAGCAACCCCCTCTCCCCAATAACATGAGCTTTTAGGAGAGAACAGTTATTTCAGTGGTAGCTGGCAACTAACCTCTGCTAGAGTTACTAGGGAACAATCTTTCTGCTGTGTCACTAATCTACTACTCTCTCCCTCCCAAAGAATCTGACCTTTCAGAAGACCCAACCTGCTGGGCCAAACTACAGGCCACGGTCAGTTAGGCTTAGTGGAGCATGCTGGGTGGCCACAGGGGCGCCATGATGTTTGCTGGGCACAGGGTACTTGACAGTGTCCTAGAACATTGCTGTTGCTCAGAGCGGATGGCTGGGACTGTTCTGTCACCTGACTGAAATAACTTTGTGAACCTTAAGAATCACCCAAGCAGGCAGATGACACCCAAGTGCCAGCTTTATGATTATTTCTTGTTGCTCTCTTTATGATTCTTGAAGTTTCACATCTCTTCCACTTTTCAGCAAGCACATGAAACTGAAGAAAAGAAGCACATGGAACAAGTAAGATATGCCAGGATGTAAGAGCTCCAGCTGGAAGAGTGGAGTATGTGGCCCAGAGCCCATGTCGTCCTGACGTAGAGTTCTCTAACATTTTTACCTCTTCCTGTTTGGTAATAATCATGCAATACTGTCCCTTCTCACTTTTTCTTGTCTCCCTCAGTCTCAAGTACTGATGTACAGAACTAATATGGTTCAATTGTTCTCAATGATAATCTAATATGACAAACACTAAGAGGAACCACACAGAGTCTGGGTGTTCAAGGGGCAACTCTCTCTCTGATGGGGATTCCTGGCTCTTGGTCTTACCTTGGAGAGGGAGAGAGAAGGCAATAAGAAACAGTGATCTTCAAACTGGGGAATGTGTCCCCCAGGTGAGTGCAAGAACTCCCAAATAGTGTACAGGCAAAGACAGTGGTTGTCTGCTACTATCACAGAATACCTGAGACAAGCTAATTAATAAAGAAAATGAGTAACCATGACCATTCTGGTTCTTGATTCTCTGGTTTCCTTCCACAATAGTCTTTTTCTACTTTGTAATGACAAGTATCTATCTCAGCCCTCTGAAATCTTGCCTTATTGTATCACCTTGTGGGGAAAAATCTTCAAGGCATAAAAAAAGCAGTTTTAATTTTAATTTTCAATGATGAAGTTAATAAAGTTACAACTACAAAAGACAAGGTGGGTGGGTTTTGATTTTTCACTTCCAAAAACATCGAAGAGTTAAGAGTAAAGGGATGGAAAAAAATCTACCAGGCATATGGCCCAAGAAAGCAATTTGCAATTCTTATATCTGACAACATGGATTTCAAACATAATCAAATGAGATAAAGAAGACCACTACATTTTAGTAAAGGGAACAATAGGAAGAAATAACCATTGTAAATGTATACTCTCCAAATGCCAATGCCCCCAACTATGTGGAAAAATTACTCCAAGACATAAAATCACTTATGGACCTCAACACGATAGAACCGGGAGACTTTAACACTCTTCTAACACCAATAGACAGATATCAAAGGAAAAAAACAGTAAAGAGATTTCCAGTCTAAACAGCACTGTAAAGCAAACAGACTTAACAGACATGTACAGAATATTCCATCCCAAATTGGCAGAGTATACCTTCTTCTCAGCACATGGATCCTTCTCCAAAATAGATCGTATTCTAGTTCACAAAGGAAAGCTCAGCAAATATTACAAAGTAGATATTATTCCATGTATCCTATCAGACCATGATGCCATGACCCTAATAATTAATAGCAAAAACCATTACACAAAACACACATATATGTGGAGATTGAATAACATCCTGTTGAATAAAATGGATCCAAGAAGGCATGAAAACAGTAATTAAGGAGTTCTTGGATAAGAATGTAAATGAAGACGTAACATATCGAAACCTCTGGGACAGCATGAAAGCATTCCTTTTTTTTTTTTAAAGAGTAGAACAGATAAAGACAGACACAGAATCAATTTTTATTGATTTTTTCACATGGCTTTCATTGCTCTGACACTTAGTTGTGTGTGGGTGCTGGGGTTTGAACCCGTGTACTTGTGCATTCTGGACAAGTGCCATAACTGTCGAGCCACTCCTCCAGCCCCATGAAAGCATTCTTAAAGGGAAAACTTATTGCACTGAGTGTCCACATTAAGAATCAGGAGAGATCCCCAACAAATAAGCTCATGCTCCAACTCAAATCTCTACAAAAGGAAGAAGAGTCTATTCCCATAGCCAGCAAAAGACAGGAAATAATTAAGACCAAAGCTGAAATTAATGAAACTGAGAACAAAAAAGAACAACAAAAAGAACTGATGAAACAAAGAACTGGATCTTTGATAAAATAAATAAAACCAGATCTAAAATTATCCTAGAGCTGTAGTATTAAAAACAGCATGGTACTGGTATCAAAATAGGAATGAAGACCAATGAAAAAGAATAGAGGAATCTGATACAAACCCTCAAATCTTTAAACAACTGATCTTTGATAACGGGAGTCAAAATATAACATGGAAGATAGACAGTCTATTCAACAAATGGTGCTGGACAAACTGGACAATCACTTGTAGAAAATTGAAATTAGATCCTGATCTTCAGCATGCACAAAAATCAAATCTACATGGATCAGGGAATTAGGAATTAAACCAGCTACCATACAACTGCTAGAAGGAAAATTAGGACCAACATTCCAGTGTATGGGAGTTGGCAACAACTTCCTCAACAAGACTGCTAAAGTCAAAAGTCAATGAGTGGGATGCCATTAAACTAAAAAGTTTCTGTACAGCCAAGGAAATACTCAAAATAGTCAAGAGACAACCTACAGAATGGGAGAGAATCATGGCCTCTGATCCCTCTGACAGGGAACTATTATTCAAAATTTACAAAAAACTCAATAACAAAAACACAAACAATCCAATCAATTAATGGGCCAGAGAGCTAAACAGAAACTTCTCAAAAGAGGACAAAGAGCAAGCCAATGAATACATGAAAAAGTGTTCTAAATCACTGGCAGTCAGAGAAATGCAAATCAAAACTACTTTAAGATTTCATCTCACTCCAGTCAGACTGGCAAAGATGAAGAATACAGACAATAATAAATGCTGGAGGGGTTGTGGGGAGATAGGAACACTAGCATACTCTTGGTGGAAATGCAGACTGGTCCAGCTGCTCTGGAAAGCACTTTGGAGACTACTCAAAAGATGAAGGTTGGATCCACCATATGACCCAGCTATCCCTCTTCTGGGTATTTTTCCAGAGGAGTTAAACTCAGCACATTACAGAAACACAGCAAAATCTATGCTCATAGCAGCTCAATTTACAATAGCTAAATTATGGAACCAACCTAGATGCCCCTCACTGCATGAATGGATCCAAAAGCTCTGTTATATATACAATGCAGTTCTACTCAGCTATTAGAAACAATGATATTGCATCCATTGAAGGTAAATGGATGGCAATGGAAGAAATGCTGAGTGAAATTAGCCAAACCCAGAGTCAAGGGTTGAATGCTTTCTCTCATTGGTGGAGGCTGGTCCTAAACCCAGCCTTGGGAGTAAGATAGATAAATTCATGTTTTAGATCCATAGAACGAAAATGCAAAATGTTGATATTTATGAATTACAGTTGGAAGATACCTCATAAGATACTTGAACATGTTATACTGCATACCTGTACAAAAATGTAAATGTTTAATCCTATTGTCAAACATTTCGATGAATAACAAGGGATGATAGGAAGGAAGGAGAAGGGGAAATCTTGGAACTGAGATAAAGCAACATACATTCCAAGCATTTATAAGTGTCATGGTATATACTATAGTTATATGTATATATATATATATGTATATATAAAATATTCTTCATAATTATAAGAGTTATGTTACTGTACATGAGTTTTGGGTTTTTTAGGAACAGTTTAGGACCCAGAAGAAATGCAAGGGATCAGGGGATGGGAAGAGGGAGGTAGAGGGGTGTGAAAGGGGGATATTGAACAAATTTTATTGCTAATTTGTGTGCATCTAGGAATATGTGACAATCCCATCATTATGTAAAACTATAATGCACTAATAAAAATAAATTAGATAAATAAATCTTAAAAAAATTGAAGGGCCAAACTAATTCACCAACTATATAATTTTTTATAATATTTCCTTATATAGAGGGATCCCTATGTAGCTCTTTCACATTCACAGGTTCTGCTTTCAAGGATTCAATCAACTGCAAACAGAAAATATTTTTAAAAAAATTATTTTTGTATTGAACATATACAATCATTCCTCTTGTCATTATTTATGACATAATATAGTATAACAAATATTTATATTATATTAGTTGTTATAAGTCATCTAGAGATGATTTAAAGTGTGTATGAGGATGTGTATAGGTTTTATGAAATACTGTGCCATTTTGTGTAATAGACCTGAGCATCTGTGGATTTTGATATTTGTAGGGGTCCTGGAACCAATCCTCTGTGAATATGGAAAGAATTCTATATTTTGGCATATGCCTCAGTCAGTCTACAACATCACTCCTTAGCATATGTGCCATGTCCTTCCCTGCTTTACTTTTTTTCTTTGTCACTATTAATATTTACCATGTGACTTAATTGTATTTGTAGTCAGGCTCCCTTATTATAATTTAAGCTTTGTGAGGCAGGAATTTTTGCTTGATTTTATCTGTTTGGTTCTATATCCCCAGCATCTTGAGTAGTGCATGATCCCTCCCACCCCCTAAAAATTTAAGGAATCAAGGAATTTAAAAAATTTTCTAACACTGCTATAATAAATTCCTTCTCATTCTCATTTTTTCCCTATGAATGAGGTTTCTGTAAATAAACACCAGCTTCAAACATTGAAAGTACCTGATGTAGCCTGATTTGTTCTAAAAATAACCAATATTTATCTATGAATATATGAACTGATTGAAAGAAAATTGTTCCAGTCCATTCCATTAAGAGGTACCTTTCCAATAAATATTCCATTTTATATTTTGGACTTATTCTTCAAAATCTGTAATACATTTATGACTGTTCATGATGATAATCAATTGAAATTATAACTCCATTCAAAGTAATATTTTTGTACTTAAAAATTTCCTGGTCACTGGGAAAAATTAAATCTCTATTCATGCAAATAAATCTAAAAGTATTTTCAAGTATTCACTGAATAAAACAAAAATGTACTTGAAATAAATTAAAGATGTTTTAAACAGAAGAATATAAAACATTCATGAATTATGTAAATCAATATTACAAAGATAACAATTGATCTGTGTAAAACTGATTCAAAACAATTCCAGTAAAAATTTCAGCAGTTTAATTGCAATGCTAATTCTTATATGTAAGTGAATAGGCTGATTGTTGAAGAACAACAAAATTGAAGAACTGATACTACCACATATTATGACTATATTCTAAATAAATTGTAGTAATTAAGAATCTATGATTTGTACACAAAAGAGGCAAAGGGTAAGTGAAAAAGTGGAATTTTGAGAATAGCTCTACCTGATTGATGGCAAAGGTGTCATCCTAGGCCATGAGACAAAGACTCATTCTTAATACATGAACTTGGATCAACTGGATATGTACATGGAAGAATGTTGATTCCTACCTCACATGACATGTAAAAATCAATAGATCAAATGTGAGATGCTAAATTACTAAATAAAAAGTATAACACAGCAGATTGTCTTCACGGTCCTGGTTTAGAAGAGGACTTATTTTTTTAAATTTTTTACTAAGGATTTGAGTTATTGTACAATGATAAATGCATATAAAGTAGCACTATAATATTCATTTTTTTATTTTTTTAATTGAATATGCACTAGCAATTAAAGGGGAATCATTATTAAACAATCAAGAACAAATATATATTCACATAGCAAGCCAAGGCTGATAGCATTCCATGGTTTCCCCACCTTGGGTTCCCCATGGTTCCATGTTTCCTTCAATTAACCCCTTTATTAAATGGACTTCTCATGGAGGTCGGAGGTTTCCCTGAGTTGATTTCCCCATACTCCCTCCCTCCAGTCTCCTTGATATTCTTCCTATTCCGTCTCCCAGCCTCTGAGACAAGGTTTTCCCCATTTGTGTAAAATTTCATACATGTTGAAGTTATTATGAGCTTAGCCATCTATCATACTGTTTCTGGTTGTATTCTAGCTTTCACAAATGAGAGAAAACATTAGGCTCTTGAGTCTCAGATTGGGATACTTCACTCAGCATAATTTTTTCCATCTCCAACCATTTGGCTGCAAAAGCCATAATATCATTATCTCTAATAGCCAAGTGGTATTCCATTGTACCTATGTACCAAGGTTTTTGAATCCATTCATCTGGTGAAAGGCATCTGGGTTGGTTCCATAGTCTAGCTATAGTAAATTATGCTGCTATAAACATTGATGAAGCTGTATCTCTATAATATGTTAATTCTAACTCTTTTGGAAAAATATCCAGGAGTCAGATAGCTGGATCATAAGGTGGTTCCAGCCCTCATTTTTTGAGGAGTCTCCACACTGCTTTCCAGAGTGGCTGAACCAGTTTGCAGTCCCACCAGCAATGTGACAGTGTTCCTCTTTTCCCACAGCCCCTCCAGCATCTTTCATTGTTCGTATTCATTTTTGCCACTCTAACAGGAGTGAGGTGGAATCTCAGTGAAGTTTTGATTTGCATTTCTCTTATTGCTAATGATATAGAACATTTTCTCATATATTTATGGACTATCTGCCCTTCCTCTGCTGAGAAGTTTCTTTTTAGTTCTATAGTCCATTTATCGATTGGATTATTTGTGATTTTGGTGTTTAGTTTTTTCAGTTCCTTGTATATTCTGGATATTAGCCCTCTGTCCAAGGTGTAGCAGGCAAAGATTTTCTCCCATTCTGTAGGATCTCTCTTGATGCTCTTGACAAGTTCTTTAGCTGTGCAAAAGCTTTTTAGTTTAATTGCATCCCATTCATTTATTCTTGACTTTACTGCTTGCACCATGAGAGTTTCAGGCAGTGCGACTCCTATATCCTGTAATGTTGATCCTACTTCGTTTTCAAGTAAATTTAAAGTTGTTGGCTTCATATCCATATCTTTGAACCACTTTGATTTAATTTTTGTGATATGCATGTTTTTGAACCAGAATTACCTCCACATCACCCACACCCCAGTCTCTTGATTCTTCTATATTTCACCCCTATAAGTGGTATAAATGCTTATATTGTGAATTTTCCAGAATTAAATGATTGCATTAGTATTATTTAGCTTTTCAGAGGGTGGGGGTAAAGAGTATGGTATATTGTTGATTGTCTCCCTAGATCCCTATTTACTGTCCCTCTACCT
The DNA here is from genome assembly GCA_004027875.1 of Aplodontia rufa. Classification (NCBI taxonomy): domain Eukaryota; kingdom Metazoa; phylum Chordata; class Mammalia; order Rodentia; family Aplodontiidae; genus Aplodontia; species Aplodontia rufa. The sequence goes on from PVKS010015706.1 coordinate 39,368, forward strand.
ATCCCCTACCCCCTCCCCTGCTACATATCTATGATTGCCCTAGATATGTGTTGTTATGCCTTTGCTGGGTCTAATACATTAGTTTGACTATCTTTCACCCAAGCCTGGGTTTAGCTCCAGCCTCCACAAATGAGGGAAAACATTTGACCCTTGACTCTCTAGGTTTGGCTAACTTTGCTCAGCATGATTTCTTCCATCACCATCCATTTACTTCAAAGGCTGCAATTTCATTGTTTCTAATTGCTGAGTAGAATTCCATTGTATAACTATACCACAGTTTCTGGATCTATTCATCTGCATCTGGGTTGGTTCCATAATTTAGCTATTGCAAACTGAGCTGCTATGAACATAGATTCAGCACATTATAGCAACACAGCAAAGTCTAACTGTTCTGGGAAAATACCCAGAAGTGGAATAGGTGGATTGTATGGTGGATCCATCCCTAAATTTTGAGGATTTTCCACACTGCTTTTCAGAGCAGCTGTACCAGTCTGCAGTTCCACCAACAGAACAGTGTGCTAGTATTCTATCACCCTGCATCCCTTCCAGCATCTGTTATTGTTTACATTCTTCATTTTTGTCTTACTGGAGTGAGGTGAAATCTTAATGTAGTTTTGAGTTGCATTTCTCCGATTTCTAGTGATTTAGAGCACTTTCTCATGTATTCATTGGCTTGCTCAATTTGGAGAGGACTTCTTAAATAGTTTGCAAAAAGCAATAACAACAAAATTTCCTTTTTAAGATTGATGCCTGAATTATACAATTTAAGAATTTTATTTGCAAAGAGAAAATATCAATGATGAAATTTCTGTCAATTTTTTTTACTGCAGAAACGATGACTGTGTTACAGGGTGTCATTACCCTGAGATAATGGCCATGGAGTACACAGACCACTGTGCAGCCAATGGGGAGCTGCTAATATTATTTAGATGTTTATCTTGTCTTGAGCACACATTTCCATCAACAACTGATTTCAAAATATCAAAGACTTTGTTTAGCTTAGGATTATATAATGATGTGCAAAATTCCAACATTCTTTTCTCCCTTTTATTTCCCAGAAAAGCATTCTGCTCTTAGGGAAATCATGCTGAACATGGGACCAGTTTCGTCTCATATGTGAAAAGGATATCTAAGTGTGGAAGGGGAGAATTGATTAGTTGATCACATTTTGAATCCTAGAGCTTGGACCTTCCACAGACTTTTTTTTAATTTTCGAAAGGCAAGACTGAATGAAGACAGTAAAGAAAAGAAAACTCAGAAATCATAGTGTGTCTCCTGGGAAGGGGTGCTCACTCTCTCCAGGATTGCTGCTGTGTAGTGGTGGGGGTGGGGAGACTAAGGAGTGGGGAGACTAGGAGTCAGGCTCATTTGACCCTCCAGATGCGTGCATGACGATCTCCCTCACCATTTCTTTAGCTTTTAATTAGCATTGTTCTTTCTCTCTCTTTCTCTCTCTCTATCTCTTGATTCAACTCAGTGCATTCAAGGCAAGTGCCTTTCCATTGAGCTACACCCCAGACCTCTCTACTCCCCACCACCCCACACCACCAGTAGCATGAACCTGCAGGGGGGCTCTCCTTTTTTCTTTTCTTAGTATTTTAGGTCACTCCAAGGGATTTCCTTGCCCATAACATATCCCTGTTGTGCAAAGTGCACTAAAAGACATTTTCCTAATGTTTCCAGTGGTATTCCTTCGGATGCAATGATATGTTTATTCTGGCTATTCTCACAGTGTCCCCTGGACCTTCCTCTATTTTGAAAGCTGTTTGATTCTTGCATCAGGTTGCACTGCTGCTATAGGAGTGTTCTGATGATAGTAAGCGTCACTGCTATGGCTTCGCTTCTGGACTTTGTTATGAAAGTTGTCTTTCCAAAGAGGCCAATGGTGCACCTGCTCCTGCCATCCCCTTCACCTCCCCTACCCCAACATACATATTCTTTTTAGTGTTGATTTTCTCATGTTTGAAAAGCAGCAAGGTTCTTATTCTCTTCTCACTCTAGTCTTCATCTTTAATAGTATATTTTCTTCTTTGTAAGTTTCTTAGCTCTCTGAAAGCTACACAGTGCCATATTTCACCGGAGTGAACAGCCCTTAACCCTGCTGTTACTTTTCCTCAGTAGCTGGGTAATTGGGTGGAATGGCTGCTTACAGCTATCAACTCCAGTTTGGCTTTACTGAAGGCCCTTTCAGAGTTTTTGTAATTTTTCAATTACTGTCTGTTCAGATTCACTGGTGACTGAAGGTCTTTATGTCCGTATTGCCGGGCTCATTGGGAAGATCTTTTTATTCTGGATAAAACAAGCTTTGAAAAAATCCTGCATACACTTCTGTTTTCTGTTTTTGGTGCTACACTACATTTTTATGTGGTTGTGCTTTTGGCTTTTGCTCTTATGAGCACAGATCTCTGAAATCAGAAGTTTCCTATAACTAGTGCTTTCTACTCTAAAACTTTCTAATGGTATGTAATATTCAAATAATGGGATGCATACTTTCTGAAATCTGTTTGAGGGGTCAGTGAAACACAGAACTGCAGAAAGTCAAACTCACGTTAAAAATGTGTGTGCTGAAAACAGTTCTGAGAATTTGTCTAAACAGCTCTAGACAAATACACCACATGGGGAAGAATTTTTCAGTTACCCAGTTTTTTTTACCCAACACATTTTTATCATTCTGGTCAGCGTTTTACTTAGTTCTACAAATCAAGTGACAAGTACTTATTGGCTTTGAAGTCTCTTTTTAATTCCCTTTTACTGTCTTCTGCTACAATTATGGGCATTTTCCTTCTGAAATATTTTCTTTTTTTTATAGCCCCTGTTATTACTTTCAGTTCTCCCTGTCCTAAGACAATTTCCATCTAATATGCCATTTTCTCACTGAGATCTCTTTTCTAAGTCTTTTTCTTTCTGTGAATCACTGTTCAGAGAAAATTGAATCTGATCATACCATTCCCAAGATTAAATCCATTCACTGCTCCAAATCATGCAGAACACCTCAAACAGTATGACCTGAGTGGTTACAGATGTGACAAGATATCAGTTCCTTCGTCCCCTGGTGCATCCTTGCACGTGTGTGTCTGCTGGCACTCCGTGCGTCTCTGTGTTGAGTGAACCTTAAGATAGCTGGGCCCTGGGCCGGTTGGTTCTTGTTAGACTACATAAATTACAGGACTAATTTATGTAGCACTAGGTGCACATAAATGTTGACATTCTCTGAATTTCAATTGCAGATGAGTTTGGAAATCACTGGTGCAAAATAATCCCAGGTCCCTCAAAGGCTTATCCACCCACCATTCACTTAGTAAATTGAACATAGTCAACTACTTGGAAATTTCTGAGTGATCCAGATTTTCCCAAAGCCTTCCTGAAAAGTCTATGGTTTTTCCAAGCTCTTATGCCTTAAGACATATTTTTGGTATTTAAAGTGTGTTTTCTTCTTTCTCTGGTGATGTGATAGTCTTCATATATGACCATGTTCACGTGCTTTAAGCATCAACTTTGCTGCCGCACAGTTAGGTTCTGGTGATTTTTTTCCTATGCTTCTTATTATTGACTAATATAAACCACTATCTGTACTTTACTGTAATTAGGTGCATACCTGTGTCACTTATTAGAATGTTAAGATCGCCTGGAAAAAGGACCAAGTTTTATTCTTCTCTGTATACCTGTGTTCTAACATACAGGAGTCTTGAGATAACCATTTCATGAATGAGCAGATCAATAAATTAATGAAAGATTAGCTATCTAAGCTTTTCTGGACATCTAAAACTAAATTAAAGCCTGGTGGATCTAGACTATAAATACATTCACATCTGGACAAGTCGACCTCAGAATTAAAAAAGAAATGAGAAACACAGCTAAAAATTTTTTTAAATGACTAATAGATTTGGCAAGCTACCTAGAATATCGAAAGAAAATAAAATTCCATCAGGCAACATGGATGAAAGAAGCTAGTGAAATGTCAATATAGAGTCTGTCTAGCTATATAGGAAGACATAAACATGTTCTAAAGGGCTAATAAATATCAAACCAATCAAAGGGAGACTCTTAATAGGAGTGAAGTCTTCTGTCTGCTCAAATCTGATTGCATCCGAGTTCTAGTGTTGTGGGCTTCTATATTAATCGCATTTGAATAATATGGAATGAGATTTCCACTTGTTCTAACAACTATGTTTAAAGGAAAACCTCTTTAAATCTATTAGTGGAAAGCAAGAATCCCTTTGAAATGTATGCCCTACTTCCCAGCTGAAAATTTCTAAACACATAGCAACCTCAAATAGTTTGAGATGCTTAGTAATTGCACAGGTGTATTTCCAACCCAGGAGACTGACTATAAAACAAATAATCTTTTATAAAGACTAGGATTTTATAATCATTGGGATAGAGTGTTTCTGCTTGTATGTAAAATCTTTGTAATTCTTTTTTCCCCCTTTTTGTTTGGTGCCCTTGTCTTTTTTAAAAATTTGTTCAACACAGTCTTACATATTGGAGGGAATTGTTGTTATATATGCATGCATACATTGATATTGACATAGTAAGTTGAGGCTGATCCTAGTCCAGGATCTCCCCCCTTCATCCATTACCTGATCTCATGTCCCCTCTGTAATACCCCCATGCTATAATTGGAAATGAACATACACATGTATATTAATTTGAAATATCTGAGTTTCTCTGCTTGCCTGTGTATAGTTAGGCTTCTCATGGGAGTATTCCCAATTGTATTGATGGTCCTCTTTGTCCCTCCCTCCCTTCTCCCTGCACCTTCTTAGTTATGGTTCCCCCAACTTATGTGGAATTTCAACTATGATGAGTTTATTACTTAAAATTAGCTAACTTTCATCCTGTCTTAGGATTTACTCTGGCTAAATCTTTGTAATTCTTAACATAGTCAGATAAAGTATGTTAGATCTGACAGATTCACCCTGTAAAATCAACACAGAATTTTAATTGGGTAACCGACTTTCACACGTGGTTTAAAATTCAAAGACATGGAAATTTGTTATTAAATTTCTGTGACACTGAAGAAAATTTAAGATTTGATTTATGTATTAGTTTTTTATTAGAGTTGTTAAATTTACTATAGTAGTTTAAAAAATTCTTTTTATGAGGATTAATATTTGAAGGACATTAACAATGATAATTACATTGAATTTAGTTCAGGTTAAATGTTTAACTGTAGTTTGACTTGTCCACGGAAAAATTTAGAATATTGAATTCAAATAGGAATGAAAGTTCAGTGGAAGATTATTCAACCTTAAAAAAAAAATGAAACTGATATTGGCTACAATATGGATGAATCTTGAAAGATGTGGTGAGAAATAAGCCAGATGTAAAAGGACAGATATTGTGTGATTCTGCTTATGTGAGGGCCCTAAAATATGGGCATTCATAGAGGTAGAAAGTGGTCTAGAAGTGACTAGAGGCTGGGGGGTTTGGAGATGAGAAGCTATTGTTTTGTTTGGGATGATGAAAAAGTTTTGGAAATGAAAAGTGGTGATGGCTACACTACATTGTTAGTGTACTAAGGGCCACAAATTGGTCCCTAAAAATGTTAAAGTATGTATAAAATAACATTGACATTTTAACACAGGTAAAAAATAAAAATCCCGGTTTGCAGGAACCAGAGGGCTCTCAATCAGCAGTTGACTGGGAATGAAATAGACCCACTGGTCCTGAGTTCTCCAAGCTCTTTATTTTTCCCTCTCTCTGGAGGCAAGGCTTTTCCATCTCCTGTCACTAGAGGCAACTACTCCCACTAGAAGCAAGGTTTTTCCATCTCCTCTAATTAGAGGCAAGGCTTTTACAGCTTCTCTTACCAGAGTCCCCGTTTCTACTGCCCAGGCTTTTCTTCTTCCCTCCTTAGAGTCCCCGTTTCTACTGTCCAGGCTTTTCTTCCTTCTTTAGCGTCCCTGTTTCTACTGTCCAGACTTTTCTTCTTCTGCTTTAGAGTCCCCGTTTCTACTGCCCAGGCTTTTCTTCTTCCCTCCTTAGAGTCCCCGCTTCTACTGCCCAGGCTTTTCTTCTTCCCTCCTTAGAGTCCCCACTTCTACTGCCCAGGCTTTTCTTCTTCCCTC